>JAGDQP010004152.1:62878-87528 GCA_022664845.1 Lepisma saccharinum
CACATTCTTGAATGACATAGTTGTAAATGAATTAATGAAAGTGTAGTATTTTTAATATTGTGTACTAAACACAGTTGTTCGGAGTCAGCGATTCCGCTATAATTTCCATTTTGAGTGGGGGTGTAAAGTAAAAATTAAGAGAGTGTAAGTGGAGTTTTGCACGGTTTCTACAGATTTTTGGCCGAGAATTTGGGAGGTGACACTTCCATGGCAAGGGGAGTCTGGCGGAATTAGTGTTCGGAGTCTACGTTAAACTGTAGGTCCTGTCCTTGGGACGTCCTCTATCCGATTGAAGACAATGACAACCGCCATCAGTTTGCCCTGCCCAGGAACTTTCGGGTCAGCACCTGCTCTCGAGCAGAACACACGTAATTAAATTTATTGTAAATTCGCCGATTATGCCTCTTGCTTTACTCGCAGATTATAATTCACAACCATATTCAATTTACTACTGGAGAGAGTTTGTCTGCTGCTCCCGAGCTGACCAGACGTGTTGGGAGAGTAGAACCGAAGCTCAACTGTGATCGTCACTGTCTTTTTTGGCACTCCCCAATTGCATCACGATGCTGGATGGGCACCGTTCCAGACCCTCTTGCTTTGAAAAAAATCCCTTGGCATCCGGGGATCGAACCCGGAACCCCACGATCAACAGTCGGAGTGTATGTGAGTATGGAAAAATAAGTGTGAGAATTTTAAAGTATACCTTCTTTTTAAAACTGCAGTCCAGTGATCGATTTATGCAATTTATAGAGGGGGAGAAAGGATATTTCACACAACATTAGAATACCGTATTTGGCGCCTTTGGCTAGGGGCAAATTACGAAACGCAGAGTTAAGGATATTTCCAGAGAGGGGGAAATCCTAACCTTTCGCCCTACAATGCGAACACTAAACTGCACTATAATATAAGAAAGAGGATAATTTTATAACACCTAAGGTCTAGGTTGCTCTGATAAAAACTTTGGTAAACTTTATTTGGGCCAGTCTAGTAACGTTGGACTGCGACCCATAACGATTCGCCGTTAGCTATTAAAATCCACACCCATACCGGGACTCGAACCCGGGACCTTCGAGCCGATGGCCACCCGGCTGTAGGTAGCTTTGAATTCAGCTATAATCAAAGACGTGACTAAAGAAACTTCGTATTCGCCTGTAACATGCTACTAACGATATTTATACAAAGAGTCATGAATTTGGGATTACGCCCGTAGAATTTTACACCATATCAGTGCCATTTTACATTTTATAAATCGACTTAAGACTGTCTACATCTTTGATAACTGAATAATTTTCTGGAAAGTTTTGAAAAGCAAGTTTATTTGATTCTTTAAATTTATTTTATTTTAAAAGTCTTGGGCGCACATTGGATTTTTCTTTTTTTTAATTAAAATGTGTCTGGTTATGGTCATCTTGGTTTTCAGAATTCACTTTTTAAAAATCTTTAACAAATTTAAGCGCTGTTTAGAGAGACTAGATAAGGATCGTAACGATTTTTCATATAAAGACGTTTTGGACTATAGCCATGTTGGATAATGTAATTCAAGATTTTTTTTTTTCATAGTCGAACTCAGGGACCTTTAAAATTTTAAAATGTGAAATTTCATGAAATCAAATATTTTAAAATTTTCAGTGCTGAATCATACTCAGCGACCATAGGAGCCCTGAGATACGAAATTTAAGAAAATTCAATGGGATTCTAAAATTAAAATGCATCATGTTGCTCACGTCTTAATTTCGGGAATTATTCCTTTTTATTTAAATATCGATTGGAGTTCCTATATATTGCACTAAAATTGGTCAGGTTTCAAAATAGGCACTGTTTCTTCCAGGCATGTTTTCGGGGGAGCTTTGCCCCCTTGGGTTTCCAACAGCTACCCGAAAGAATTAGTTTCAACACTGGTATTACTCCTGCGTATTCTGCAATACGAATATAATAGCACTTTCTATAAATACTGTTCATGTTAGTTTGAGGTTAACTAAAAGAATACGACACATTCTTAAGCAAAATTGTTATTATTTTATATTTTCAGCACATGGGACTCAATATGCATTATTTATAATTTTCGTAAGACTTGGTGTAGCCCCCTTCCCCGAGCAAAATCTTCTGGAAGAAACACTGGCCACTCCGTTTATAATGTAATTGAAGTCAAAATATTGATCTTCGTAATTCAATCATTTCAACTTCCGAAACGATTCTAGCATATTTAGGAATTCCAAGATATGAAATTTCACTTCAATCAGATACTTGCAAATTGAAGTTTTGATCTGGCTCCATCTTGCATTTTTGGATAGGAATTTCTTAGCTTCACGCTGGAATCAGAGTTTACGGTTATTCATTGAGTACTGGAATCGTAGAGAAAAGGAAAAGCGTTCCCGTGCAGCGCGAAGGGTACGCGGTTCGAAACTAACTTACGTCAATATCCTCTTTTTACTTTTTCTTTAATAATGTGCAAATTCTATGTTTTACTGTATGCTTTCTACATGTAAATGAAGTGTAATGTAGCTTTTTGTTTTCTCCTTCAAATTCTTTTTTGCTTCATTTATTAAAAAAATAAGCTAATTTATATGTTTAGCAGATTTTGTGTTGTATCTTTACATAAAAACAAACAGTATGAAAAAATGAATAAATAAACAGTTGCATAACATTCACAGAGATAATAATAATACTTATTATTCATGAAGTGCAATTCACTCAATTTAAATAAATGATGCAAAAATGAAGAATACGAATTAGAGCAAAAACCTACACAGTAGTGGCATAAAGCATACTGTAACACATTATTTACTAGAGGAAAAGGAAAAAGGAAGATGACAAGGACTCGAACCGCGAATCTTTTACATGACAAGCGAGCGCTCTTCCATTAATACTCTGCGTGAAGAAGAGTAATTGAAGAGCAAGGCGTTTCGGAGATATCTTTCTCAGAGGTTTCGGACTTTTTTCCCCACTACTGGAGCAACTATAAGCCATCATCACCACCTAAAATTTACACGGTGCACATGACTTTTGAAGCCCTTTCATAGTAACCGGGTCTCACCCAGAAGCAGTGTGCGAATTAAACTTTTTAGTCAGGGGGATAAAACAAGCACGGATTTCAACAGGATATATATATATAGAAAGGACTAGAAACTAGTAGAAAGGAAAGCCGGGAAGGCAATTTAATTTAAATTTTAGACAAATGAAGGAGAAAAAAGGATTACTTACAGGTTACTAACGCACTAGATCACACACATACACATGCACACACAAAAAAAGTCACTATATTTCGTGTATTCACACTTTTTCAAGTAGAGAGGAAGACAAGCGAAGTTCACGTGTTCACAAAGTACAAGTTTGAAGAGACAGTGGCGACACGTAGCGGACAAAACATCAAAACTGGAGAATGACTGCTGTAGCGCGTAGATATCCGGAACTTGAAATAATAATAACTGCATAGCGTGTAAGTACAAGGTGGGATCGTGGGTCGAAATTTGTTGAAAATGCAGAGGAACAGGGGAGCTTAGATTTATTGAAGCTCTAAGACGGACTTTATCCCTGGCAGGGACGAAAAATAATTTGTCAAGGTAGGAATCTTTTTTGTCATTGGACTTCGCCTCGATTTCCAGCTTGCTGACAAGGGTGATAAGGTTGTACCGGGCAGCCTCATTGGCTACTCAGAACGAAGACTGAGAAGTGTGGGCATTCACGGCTTTAATTCACCATATGGCTCCGCCACATCCTAAAACTCAGTCGGCTTCGCCAAGAGAAAAGAAGAGAGAGAATGAAGAGAAAGTCACTGACGTAAGTAAGAAGGCCCATACAGCTAATGAATGTACCAGTGACAAGGAAGAGAAACAAGTAGAGGAACAGACAAGTATCGTACCAACTATCACACGATATCTTGTAATTAAAGTGAAGAACGAAACCGACAATCCAGGTGGTTTGAAGAAGATATACCCTTTCCTAATTCAAAGAGAACTTATGTTGCAGGCGAGCTACACAATGTTAAAAAGCTTCGGAATGGCACCTTATTATTGGAGACATTACTGAAAAACACAAATAATCTCCTGAAGATAACATCAATTGGAACTCTTGAAGTTGTAGTTGAGCCACACCGCTAACTAATTTTACACAGGGCGTAATATCTTGTTGGGATCTTCTAGATGTTCCTGAAGAGGAGATTAAAAGAGAACTCGCCAGTCAAGGCGTAGTGAATGTTAAACGGCATCAACAGCAGAAAGACTGACCAATTACAAACCACAGGATCATTAATTTTGACATTTGCCATGCCTCAGCTTCCTAAGGACGTGAAGGCAGCTTTCTTGCCTGTCCGTCCTTATATACCAAGCCCGCTCCGCTGTTTTAAATGTCAACACTATGGACACACCAGCACGTCATGTAACTTTACCTCTGCTGTATGTGCAATTTGCAGAACCAGTAGCCATGGTGCGGATCCTGGTAAGTCACTGAAACCTCAGTGTGTTAATTGCAAGGGTGATCACACGGCCTGGTCGCGTGATTGTCCTATTTTTCAGGAGGATAAACGCATTAGAGAGCTGATGGTATTGGAGAAAATATCCGCTGGTGATACTAAACGCCGATTAAGAGAGTCTCAGCGCACCCTTCCCTCTGGTTCGTTGTCACATGTAACCAGGGTACCAGTTAAAACTCTCCGCTGGTACCCAGACAGTTATGTATCAACTCAGTCTGATGTGCATGTAGACCCTCCGAAGCCTCCCAAAGGATCAGAAACTTCTCGCAATATGCCGACACAGAGTCAGGGACAAGAAACACCTGTGCAGAGTTCTAGAACTCCACGGGTCAAGACTTCTTTTAGTCCTTATAAAGTCTCCAAATGTGCTTGAACTTCGCCTATCGCTACAAGCATTAAGACTTTGACGAACGTTTTGTCTGCTGAATTAGCTCAGGAAGAGTCTGCACATACTATCCATCAACCAAGTTCATGTTTGTCCTCCGACATGGTTGAGGACCCCCTGATGGATATGGATTTTAATCTCATGGGAAGGAAGGGGAAACCGAGATATAAACTTAAACGGTAATATTTTAACTATTTTTTACAGTGAGTTTTATGATTTCCGTTTATTTTATGATTATGCTCCTTAGCTGTTAAGTTTTATGGTGTATTTTTGTTTTATATTGTGGGGGCCCATTTACAGGTTTCCTCTTTATACTGGCCATTTACACCAGTAGGATGAGTGTGAAGACCTTTTACATCTTCATCTTTTATATATTCTGTTTTATTATTTTAATAAACAGCTAAGTTTTGACATGACCATAATAAGGGTCTTCCCCGTATCGGGACGGGCGTAAGGCATAATCCCGTGATCTTGATCCCGTTAGTAAACAATGGAGACCACTAGGATTTTGCTCACGTCGTTGTACAGACAAAGAACGCGACACATATGAACGAGTGATCATGTCAGCGGTATAAACATGTAAGACGTTTCGCCATATTCTTTTAGGCATTCATTTTGGTATGTACACTGATAATTTCGCCTTTAGTAAAGCCGTTACAGCTGCGGATCCACTTTGCAAATTGGCTCAATTGTTCACGTTCCTAGGAGAATACAGTTTTATGCTACATCACTGCCCGACGCACGAAAATTGGATAGATACATTTACTCGTAACATGTGCCACGATGACCAACCAGACAGGAAAACTGATAACTTACTGAACTTCCACACAAAATAGCTACTATCACAGATTAAGATCAACGAGGAAAAAAGAACTTTGTTGGAAACACAGTTAAAGACATGGAATGATGTTACTGACAATCTGCAGGCAGAAGAAAGATGATACATCCATCATCATCATAGTTTGGTTGGGGTACTTTTCGAAGATTTGAATATCTGTTCTGCACAAAGGCAAGACACCTTCTTTAAGAAAATTATAGAAACTCTGGAAAATCCAAGTCAGGAAATTTTTGAGAGATGGAAACATTTTCAGAGATTGCAAGTATTTCAAAATATTTGATGGTATTTTATATCGTACGCCACCGAAAATAAACGATCAACGTGGTACGATACAATTGTGTCCCACAATTTTTTAGAGGATCTTTGAGTCCATACATTGTGCTAGAACCGCCAATCACATTGGTTACCGAAAAACGTACCTTTCTGCATCTCGAAAGTATTGCTTTAATAATATGAAGCAATATTTGTCAGCAAGGATTCGTCAGTGTGATGTATATCAAAGGAACAAAGTAGTTACACAATTACCTCAAGGCGAACTTTTACACTTAGAAGTACCTCCAGTTTTTACATCATAGCTGGATTTATCCAGTAGCTATCCTGAGTCATATAACGGCAACAAACATCATTTCAGCTATATGTGAAGGTAGTCGTTACCTAATATCTGAAGCTGTACCAGATTTGAGTGCTAAAACAGTACGTAAATTTATTTACAAACAGATAATACTTCGTTTTGGGATTCCGATGGCTATAAAGACTGATACGCATGTCATTTCGTGGCGCACATTATAATATGGGAATAAGTCCATACTAATGTTTAGCATATCAACACAACGCAATAGGAATTATAGCGTGTACACACAATCTACTAGAGATTGATCAAGACAAGGATGAACGAGCAAGGAAACTATCACAGAACATGGGATAGAAAACTTGATAAGTACGTATTTTGCTTGAACCAGTCCATAAGACCTTCTATGAGCTATTCTACTAATTATATAGCATTCGGATTTCAGCCTAGAGATATAGCAGGCAGCAAATTTGATATGATTTGTGAAATTCCAGATATCACTCGCCTGCAGATAGCAACATGCGCGACAACTCTTAGTTAAGAACTTGCAACTTGACCACGAAAGACAAAAGAAATTTTATGACAGACAACACGAGTATCATCCTAATGACTTAGTCAATTTACAATCGGTCTTTCTGCACTGGTAATGCGAAAGCCTTTACTTCACAATTTCAAGGACTTGGAATCATTCTTAGAAAGCTCCACAGCAATGCTTATCAAGATAAAAGATAAGCACGGCAATTGGATCATAGAAGATGTTGCTATACAGACATGACGTCCTTATTACCATCACATTATTTCGAGAGAGAGGGCCTGGCGTCGGGGAGTGGCACTCCCATCGCCCAGTCAGTTTTACTGGCCGCAATGAGCCCTGTCAGCTACAAACATCGTTGCTGCTTATGGGAAGTCCAACAGTAGGGCCAGAGTGCTTCTCTGTTAATTTTTACTTCCCACTTACGCAGGGGATTGGCGACCGCATCGCAGGTCTACGGACCGGAACGAGATGGAATCATCCCATAGCCCAAGCATCATACCATCGCTTCTTCCCTACGCCCGAGCAGTATATGGCGTAGGGAATTGGCGACCCCATCGTCCAGTCGGCTTATGCTGGTTGCAATCAGCCCAGCAGCTAAACACGTATGCTGCTTGAAATAATAACCAGCAGAGAGGAGTTTCCTTCACTTTCACCTCATTTTCATCCACAGATGCTTCACTATTTCATCTCCTCTGGTGCTGCGACTTACGCTGCCACGCAATGTCAAAGGAAATGTTCTGGTTGTATTGTCATTGACGCTGGCCCTGGGACCCGAGGAAAGGGGGCGGAACCATTCGATAGCGCGTAGTTCTTAGCAACAGATTCTTCGATGGTCTAGCTCGTTGAGACTGGGAAGTGCACCATTGGGGAGCTCTTCGGACCTTTGGTCTCGCCGACACTCGGGGGAGTGGGTGTCCCAAGTATCCATCAGTGGGGAGTGCAAATGATTTCGACGCTAGTCATTAGGCTTCGCCTCGATTTCCAACTTGCTGATGAGGGTAGTACTAGGCAGCCTCGTTGGCTCCTCAGAATGAAGACTGAGAAGTGTGGTGATTTACGGCTTTCATTCACCATGGCTCCACGACATCCTAACGTGTCGCCTTCGCGGACAGATAAGGAGAAGACGGCCAAGAGACAAAATGAAGAGTCGCTGAAGATAATAGTAAGAAAGCGCATATAGTTATCGACTCAACCAGTGACACAGCAGAGACACTAGAAGTAGAGGAACAGGCAAGTATCGTACCGGCTATCACACCATATCTTGTAATTAAGGTAAAGAATGAAGCAGAGGATTCAGGTGGTTTGAAAGGGTTATCCCCTTTCATTATAGAAAAAGAACTTAATTATGTTGCGGGCGAATTTGCGCATGTTAAAAAGCTTCGCAAATGCACCTTACTAATAGAGACGTCTACCAATAAACAAAGAATTAATCTCATAAAAATGAAGACCCTAGGACAGTTCGAAGTTAAAGTGAACCGCATCGTCGACTAAATTATAGCCAGGGCGTTATATCATGTTTGGACTTGGAAGATGTCCCTGAAGAAGAGAAGAATGAACTTGCCAGCCAAGGAGTTTTCCGCGTTCGCCGTATTAAAAGAAGAAAGAGTGGAGAATTCCAACCTACGGGGGTCACTAATTTTGACGTTTGCCACTCCACAGCTCCCCAAGGACGTGAAGATAACTTTTTATTGCTTACCTGTCTGTCCGTATATACCGAGTCCGCTGGTTTGAATGTTAGCACTATGGACACACCAGCATGTCGTGTAAGGCGACCCCTGCTGTTTGTGCAATATGCGGTATCAGCAGCCATAGTGCAGATCCTTGCATGTCACTGAAGCCTCAGTGTGTTAACTGCAAGGGTGAGCATACGGCCTGGTCGTGTGACTGTCCGGTATTCAAAGAAAAAAAAAACGAATTCGCGAGCTGATAGTCATAGAGAGAGAATTTCTGCTGGGGAAGCATAATTCCGAGTACGAGAGTCTCAACACACCCTTCCATCTGGTGCGTTCTCCACTGTAGCTGCAAGACAAGCAGTTAAAACTGTCTCGGTTGGCACACAGACAGTTGTATGAGCTCAGACAGAGTTCAAAGCCTCGACAATTTGTATTCTAAACATCCGCTCGTGCAAGATATTCTCTTTAAGACACGTCAACTGCTCTGCCGGTAGTGAGGTCTCTTCGTGGATTCCAAGTCATGTTGGTATCCATGGTAATAAATTGACAGACGAAGCTGCTCGTGAGCCCTCTTTAGCAGCTAACATTCATATTCAGCCTGTCCCATTTCAGGACATGATATATTATGGGCAAGTTACACGGAATGAATGGCAGTGACGATGGGATGACGTAGCAGTTAATAAATTGAAAGAAATTAAGGTAATTGCTCCACAGTCCGCTGACAAACGGATATCTGTTACGGCGATTGGATCCACCACATTGTAATAATTGCAATGTGGTTTTAAGTATTTGTCACGTTCTTTTAGATTTTCCCGGATATAATCATCTCAACGTTATAACATCCCCATTGACATGGCGTCATTGTTAGGGGATGAACCAAGTATGTTGCGCAGAGTTCTTACGTTTGTACACGAGAGGTTTATCTCCGTCTATCTGAGATGATTGTTGGTTAGCTCTTAAGTTTTATATAGTATTATTTTAATTTTGTGGAGGCCCATTTACAACCCTCACGTTTTTATTTTTTATGCTAAACACTCGATATGTCTTTAGTTTTTACCACGATTTTATTTTTCTGAAGACAGTTTACACCTTCAGCTTTTATATGATTTTATAATTTTAGTTAACAGCTATTTTTAGACGACAAAGATAAGGAAGGGTGTAAGGGGTGTTCGAATAAGAGCACTCAACTGCCAACCTCACTTCCTCGTAGTGCACCCTGGAAACTGCATTGACAGCAGGCTAACGCGGCCCTGGCGACTGGTGGCACCAGGATCAACATGCTACAACTGTTATTTTTAATATTTTACTTTATTTCACTGAAGACGCTTTACATCTTCAGCTTTTATCTATAAATATTTCTTTTAACGTACTTAACAGCTATAGATTCACGTGACGAAGGTAAGGGGCTTCCCCGTATCGAGAAGGGAGTAAGCCGTAGTGCTGTTACCGCCCACACAATTCATTTTATCTTATCTTACACGGCGTTCATCAACCGTCTACCCAGCGTTGTTCCAAGATTCAGGTAGGTACACGCTTCCTTCTGAGATTTTAAGGTTAGTACACGCTGTGCACCCTCTATATTCCACCCATGATAAAATATGACTTGGCGTTAACTTTGCGCTGACCAGAAGCTTAGCTATCGATTGCAAAACTGGGAGTTAAGCAGCTTTGGACACCCCAGTTGAAGTATTATAACTATAATGAAGTTCTTGTTTTAACGATATCATCCAAAAACTGATGAAGGTGAAGGAAAGTATATAGAAATACATAAATAGATCATAGCAATAGTTTTTAATGTTTTAAATTGCGAATTTCGCATTATTTAAAAAAAATAACATCGAAATACACTGCATAAAGCGATAAATTCGCGAAATCGGAATGTTGGCCTGTAACACTAATACAGTTTTTCGCTGCAACAAAAGGGGTGTAAGGGATGCTTTGAGCGCATTCAAATGCCAACGTCGCTTCCTCGTAGTGAACCCTGGAGACTGCAGTGCTTGCAGGCTAACGAGGCTCTGGCCGCACCAGGATAAACATTCTACGATGTTATTTTTATATTTTTTTTATTTTTTACTGAAGACCCTTTACATCTTCAACTTTTACACACTATATTTTAACTACTTAACAGCTACAGATCGACGTGACAAAGATAAGGGGTTTTCCCCGTATCGGGACGGGTGTGAGCCGTGGTGCTGTTACCGCCGATACACTTAATTTTATTTTATCTGTGCAACAAAATGTGATTCACAGAAGACCAGCAGTTCAGTTATTTTTGGACCTGTTGGTTAGTGAACGTTCGCCCCAGAGATAAATTCCACCCTTTGTTCGCACTACTGCACAGCAAGGATCAAATAAATGTATGGTAGAAGAACGCTGACCTTGGACGGAAATAGAATCTATTGCGTAGAGGGGTATTTTTAACACGTTGTTAACTCGCTTTGTATTTAGTACACATAGGCAGACTAGTTTATTTACGAGAATCGTTCAGAGTGAACTAGTTGAAAGAATCATTCAGAAAGTTAGTTCAGTAAAGTTTACAAGCAGTGATTCCGCAGACCTCCTATAAGGGTGTCACCACACAAAATTATATTTTTTTGCCGTGAACAAACGATAGAAACGGTGCAAAATTTACACCATTCGAATTTTCATTCTCCTCTAAACAAAATCATGGCGGGATCCCTGTGTTTGAGCAACCTTTTGTCAGCCTGGGATATGAAAAATGCACTGTAAACTAACAAAACTGAACTCAGTGATTCCACCCATCCCCCAAGTCCTCGAGAGCACCCCAACTTTAAAATTTTAACTGCGTAAAATACCAGTTGCAACCCCCCAAACTGAAAACCCTGGAGGAATCCCTGACTTACTGAAGAACAGAATTGCACCAGAAAGTAAAAGGCTATGCGTGGGCACACGGGTGGAGGGGAAAATCAAACTGCTGGCTGTTTCGCCGGTTTTACGTATTTGTTTTCATCAAAGCATTCGTGCCTTTCTGACAGTCTACGCTGTCATTGCCCCTCCCACTTCCCTGCGCGTGTAGTCTTCCATCCACAAAGTATCAGATTTCGTTTGTATTAAATTGTAAAAAATAACGCCCATTTTGGGTAATAAATAACATCGACTTCGGGGATAAAATAAAACTAAAACTTTACGTCCTTAATTATAACTGATGTTTACAAGTTAATGAACACCGGAAAAATTCCAATGGCCTGTGCTCTGCTGAAGGGGGGGGGGGGGGCACCTATTGCCCGCACCAAGCTCCCGCAGGATTCTTGCACAATTGTCGCAGACGCAACAATGCCCGCATGGTACTGCTACGAGCGCCGCGCAAGCTGACAGACAACTTGTGCAGGTCCTTTGTCTGTCTGGGATCGGCCGAAGGTTGAGCCAGTGCTGGGAGACTTCCTGCTGCGAAGTTGGCCGGAGCTAGTACTGGTGGGTTGGCGGAGCCAACATAGAGTGGCATTACAGGTGCTTGAGGGGGTCTATCGAGCTAGCGCTCTGCGCTGTCGTAACGTTCTTGCTCTCAGGGATCAGGTACAATGAGCCAAGCGGTGCAAAACCTGGGCTTCATTGTACACGCCCTGGTCCAGCTGGTCCTGAGCACTTCGAATGTTGCGGTCCTGCAGTCGGTACACCATACGCCTTGGTCGAAAGTGTTGTACATTGTTCTGCAGGTTCTGGCAGTTGGAAAACTCTATCGTTTTCAAGCGTTTTTCGAGCGGGTAACAGACGTTTGTGTTATAAAGACATTACTGTAAAAAAAATAGTGCACATTTACTCGTATAAATTGAATAATTAGGCAGGTACATACAATTGATTTTAACGAATAAATTCGGCGTCGGGAAGTGGCGCCCCCATCGTCCATAGCAGAGAGGAGTGTCATTTACTTTCACCTATATTTTCATCCACAGATGATTCATTATTTCAGCTCATCTTGTACTGCGTCTCCACGCAAAGACAGGATGTGCCAAGTTGTACTTTCATTGACGCTGGCCCCTGGGACCCAAGGAAAGGGGCGCAACCATTTGATAGCGCCTAGTCCTTAACAGCAGATTCTTGGATGGTCTAGCTCGTTGGGGCTGGGAAGTGCGCCATTGGGGAGCTATTCGGACCTTTGGTCTCGGCAACACTCCGGGGGAGTGGGTGTCCCAAGTATCCATCAGTCGGGAGTGCAAATGATTTCGACGCGAAGTCATTTGACTTCGCTTCGATTTCCAGGTTACTGACAAGGGTGATGAGAGTAGTACCCGGACGCCTCGTTGGGTCCTCAGAACGAAGCCGGAGAAGTGTGGGCATTTACGGCATTCAGTCACCATGGCTCCACCACATCCTAATAATTCGCCCTCGCAGAGAGAGACAGAATGAAGAGAAGGTCAGTGATGCAAGCAAGAAGGCGCATACAGCTAATGAATTAACCAGTGACGGAGAGAAAAACGTAGTCGAGGAACAGTCAAGTATCGTACCGAATATCACGCGATATCTTGTAATTAAAGTTAAGAATGAAACAGCAAATCAAGGTGGTTTAAAGGGATTATCCGCTTTTATTATACAGAGGCAACTTGCACACGTTGCAGGCGAGCTAAGGTAGAGTTTTTTGAGGCTTCAGACCTCCTGTCCTGAACCGGGCGGTTGGCCTTACGTCTATATATGGACTCCGGACACAGCAGGAGGAGCCACTGAAAGTAGAAGGTATAAGACCACGTGCTTTTACTCATGGGCGTGTCGTGAATCACTACTGCATAAAGAACAAGAGACAGGCAAAAGTCATCAGTTAAAGCTAACCCACGGCAGGTCTGCATTTCACAATTTCACTGTTTATACGCATAAGCTTATTTAATCTTCTCTTGCACATTACACACACCTACCAACACAGTTTCCAGATACTTTATTTTAATTTAAAATCATGTTTACTAGTGCCTATTCTACTGTTATCCTCATCTAAACTTGAACATAATTAAATATCAACCTTAACTTACCGTATTTATTCTCACTGTCATTTTGATTTGTTTCTTTTTTCATGTTTAACAATCATTCCCTCGTCCAGCCAACCCTTAAGCGTCAATTCTCAGCCCTTGTTGCTTATTTTGGTAGGGCCCCATAATATTTTATAAATACAACAAATTGGTACAGTTCCTTATGTGCAATTAACTTCACTGTTTTCAAACTATAGGTCCATCCTTCTTTTAATGTACAAATATACCGTTTCAGGTGGCTATGTATAAGCGGCTCCGTTATCTAAACGAGTATTACATACACCATGTCCACATCAATGTTTAAGCGCATTATAATCATGAATTATTTGTGCTGTAACAGTATTACACGTACGTTGTAATTTTTACATCTCTGTTTCATATTGCCTTGATTGTATACCGTCGTCAAAAGCAAACATATTTTACCTTTTTTTAAAGGGTTTTTCTCTTTTATCCCCCCTAAAATGCCTTTACATACACTTACTATTGCCTACCCTAATCTATTATATGTTTACTTTTTTTCTTTTCTCTCTGCTTTTTTACCTCATGTTTTTGTTTTTTATTGTGTCCCTCGCCACATGCATTCTTTGCCTCAAACCTACAAAACAATTGTACCTTTGTATTTCATTTTACATGCACATAACGCCTTCGCATCACAAAGTAATTTATTATATTTTTTCCTTCCCGTTCTTACCTCAGTATGCGTCTCCTCCATAATATATTACATTTAGAACCCAACAGGCCGTCTTTCTTTCTCTCTCTCTCTCCCATAAGCATTCAACCAGCCGCAGACACAGTTTCGTTTGTTCTCTTTGTTTCACATTATTTTAAAGGACGTGTTCAAACTTTTAATTTATACAGCGTACATTAAACTTGTATTAACTACCAGTCGCCATTTTACACTTACCATTTATCGGTTTTACTGTTTTCAAATCACAGTTGTCTTATGTTATTTCAATCATCAAGTACAGCGTAACCAGTACCTATCAATAATCTACTTGTCACTAGTTACTGTCGTTTACGTTAAACAAAACCAGCCTTCAGTACATTGCCTATCTTTAAATAAAGTTGCGCACGTCCAGCCTATAGGGTCATGGTTTATGTGAGTTTTTTTAAATTCAGAATGTTATTGTTGGTGCTTGTGGGCTCCATTTATAAAACTACCTATAACCAACAGTCTCCGTTTTTTTCCATCTATACAGTCCGTTCCCATGGGGTATATCAATTTTTTATGTCTGTTTCTTACACTACAAAGAATGGTGTCCGTAGTAGCTAGGACCTTTGTTTTTAGATTTATACCGTTAGTTTCCGTCCGTTTTATATTGGTCTTCCGTATTCCAAAACTTGGGCTTTTGCCAATTGCAGACGTGGTTTACATTTACAAACCCAATTTAATAGTATGCACTCATGCTATTTACTTTTCCTCACGACTAGCCCCGGACAAATGTGTCCCATTTTCACATTTTAAAACTAGCCATATAACCATCGTTCTTGTAAAACAATATTTCGTTCACTTAACGTGGTCCACACATTCCTCGATTATCCCTGGTTTACTTTCTATATTCAATCCTATCACAATAACAAATCGTATTTATCATAACAACGAACTAATCCTATTAGTAGTAACACCACTTATCAACATTTACTTTTATTTCTCATATTATGTCCATTTGTTCACCATCCCATGTTCCATTTAAACAACCAAACAAATAAATTAATAAAAATTAAAAATAAAATACAAAAATAAATACAGCAACACTCTTTCGTCACGTGTGGTATATTCTATTCTGTGTCCAGCCTTGTCCCATACAGCCAAACGCCGTTTTTATTTTTACAGTAACCCAACATTCACAAAGAAAAAAAAACTGTAGCTACCTTCCAGTCAGCCAGCAACAAAACAAACCAAATTACTTTCCTCTATCCCCATATTTATACATATTGCTCAGTAATCTCATACGCAGTGTCATATCTTCCATTTACAAATACACAGTACGTCGCCCTATTAACCGCGTTATTATTTCATCCTATTGTTCAACACAAATACATACTCAACGCCATCAGTGTCCTTGCAGTGTCTCACATCTTATCATTCCTATTTGACTGTCCGAAGTTGCCATGGCTCAAACGGTAGCGCATCTAACTACAAATCGGGCAGCCCAGGTTCATCTCCCGGTCATGACACTACAAACTTTTCTCAGTGTTCCCATGCCTGGCGATCTCAGGTGCAGTCCGCCTCTTATCAAATGAGTACCACAGTGTCCTCTGTATTCCTGCAGCACCTTGCAAAAGTAAGGGCGGTTAAGCGTGAGACCGAGCACCCCACCTCACTTCGTACCGTAGGTCAAAAAAATGTAGTGCGCTACCTCTGCATCCCCTATGCACCGTTCACGGCGCGTGCGTATCGCACAGCAAATAGCTTTACTTACGCCATGTAATACTCATAAAAAAACACACAAACTATTAAGTTCTGTTCCAATGTGCTCAAATCAGTTTCCCAGGATTTCCTTTGTTTTTTCATACATAAGCAGTGCCTCGGTACTTATAAGTAGCGTATTCCTTTTTTTGCTACAAGCCATCGTAAACTAGCAAGTAAACCCCCAAACAATATATCTATTTATTCAATTAAAGGCGATTCCTTACAGTAATATTTCTACAATTACTATAACAGCAATCTTTCGCCACTAAAGGCATATTCTATGTGCTTTCACAAAAGTCCATAACAGTACCATATCATCCAACAAAATAATAAAACACATTCAACCGTTTCATCTACCACATTCTTACTATTCCCAGCATTTCGTGTGCTTTTCCATACAACTCGTCCGCGCTCTATCAATACAAAGATTCAAAACCTTCGTATTAACCGGTCCTACGTTCGATTCTCGTTCTAGTATTACCTAGATAATACATTCCTCATACTTATAATAATCCAATTTCAACCATGTTATTTCACCATTATGTGTAATTTTTTAAACCGAGCAAGTCAGCATACAACTTTCGCATAACAACAACGTATACGTCAATTTCATTCAATCATGCAATCCTATGTTCAACTCCCGTTTATACCATCGTCCTTTCAAGCCTACATTAGGCTGTACGTTCATACAGTACGCAACCATTTTACGACTTTTTTTCTGTGATTTAAATCTCATGTGAGAATCTTCGTCTTGCTGCATCAAATGTTATAGAAACAATAAGCTTTGACCATCTCGCTTCGAAGCTGTAGGCTTCTTCTCCCCTCTCTTGTACTCTTAGTCTGGGAACGCAAGTTCATTCGATCTCGTCTTCCAATCATCTATTTTTTTTTCTGCATGATATGATGTGTTTGTCCACACCCAGCAACTCTTCTTCAATATCAAATAAAAAAAACTGGAAGGAGGTACCATCCTTGTATGTGTGTGCGTGTTGTTAATTCATTAGTATGCATACAATGTCATGATTCTCATTTACTTCGCAGCAGGGTACTCGTTATCTGTCAGTACTAGTTGTAATTCGAAGAAAGAAAAATTCTTACGTTAACCGACACTCCCTACTGTCCCACACCAAGTCGATTCGTTCAGCATGCATTGAACTTTCTTGTAATATCAAATGTGATTTGAACTGTAAATAGTAATCTCTGAAAGTTTTTGCATCGTGTCGAGGACGAATGGCACGGACAAGAGCTGCGCCATCAAATATTACACCTTCAACGCTGCGTGGAGTGGTGGTGTTTCCTACCAAACTTTCTAGTTTCACTGCTAAATCCGCTTTTGTCCCAGTTCGTATTCGTCCATTCAGACTCAACGACGGTGGGCATTTTTGGTTCTCATGCTGGAAAAACATATTTAGATCTAGCTGTCGTTCACGACTTACGATAAAAAGTCTGAAAGAGATTAATATTTGTTGTGTTTCTCGGTAGCATTTTGTGTGGCCTTAACTCCCTTGACAGAAAATATTTTTGTATTCATTTTGCGTACAGGATCATGGATTGGCTTTGAACTACCCACAAGTCTTTCTGCAAAGTAGTTCTTGTACTTTTCTTCCCCAGTAGCATATGCTCTATATAGAGCTTGTACTCCTTCTGCAGACGCAATAACACAGTTATCAAGAGATGAGACAGCACTGCGTTCCATAAATGGATTAGCAAGTTCCAGGAAGCTCTCCTTGAGGGTGATGCTACGCTCCAGAAATTTATTTGGCACGCGGGATATTGTTTATGGTGTGTATGAAGCTCAGTTGTGGAATTGCATATCTGAAATTCTGTGAGTAATCGACTAATTTCTGGCCCGGCAATCGTCCAACGCCGAAGCGACCCTGCATCTTGATTATTATTGTGTTTTTATTTTTTACTGAAGACCCTTTACATCTTAAGCTTTTACATACTATATTTTAATTGCTTAACAGCTACAGATCGACGTGACAAAGATAAGGGGTTTTCCCGGTATCGGGACGGGCGTGAGCCGTGGTGCTGTTACAGCCCATGCACTTAATTTTATCTTATCTCTGCAACAAAATGTGGTTCACAGAAGACCAGCAGTTCTGTTATTTTTAGACCTGTAGGTTAGTGAACGTTCGCCCCAGAGGTAAATTCCACCCTTTGTTCGCTCCACTTCACAGCAAGGATCGATTGTCTGGTAGAACTCTGACCGTGGACTGAAATAGAATCTGTTGCGTAGAGGGGTATTTTTAACACGTTGTTGTTAACTCGCTTTGTATTTAGTACACATAGGCAGACTAGTTTATTTTCGAGAATGGTTCAGAGTGAACTAGTTGAAAGAATCATTCAGAAATTTAGTTCTTAGTTCTGTAAAATTTTCAAGCATTGATTCCGCAGACCCCCTGTAGGGATGTCACCACACAAAATTATATGTTTTTTGCGGTGAACAAACGATAGAAACGGTGCAAAATTTACACCCTTCGAATTCTCATTCTCCTCTGAACAAAATCATGGCGGAATCCCTGTTTGAGCAACCTTTTGTCAGCCTGGGATATGAAAAATGCACTGTAAACTAACAAAACTGAACTCAGTGATTCCCCCACCAAATCCTCGAGAGCACCCGCAACTTTAAAATGTTAACTGCGAAATATCGATAGAAACTGCATAAAATACCACTTGCACTCCCCCAAACAAAAAACCCTGGAAGAATCTTTGAATAAACTGATAAACAGAATTGCACCAGAAAGTAAAAGGCTGTGCGTGGGCACATGGCGCGGAGGGGAAAATCAAACTGCTGGCCCTTTCACCGGTTTTACGTATTTGTTTTCATCAAAGCATTCCTGCCTTTCTGACAGTCTACGCTGTCATTGCCCCTCCCACTTCCCTGCGCGTGTAGTCTTCCATCCACAAAGTATCAGATTTCGTTTGTATTAAATTGTAAAAAATAACGCCCATTTTGGGTAATAAATAACATCGACTTCGGGGATAAAATAAAACAAACTTCACGTCCCTAATTAAAACTAATGTTTACAAGTTATTGAACACCGGAAAAATTCCAATGACCTCTGCTCTGCTGAAGGGGGGTGGCACCTATTGTCCTCACCAAGCTCCCGCAGGATTCTTGCACAATTGTCGCAGACGCAGCAATGACCGCATGGTACTACGAGGGCCGCGGGAGCTGACAGACAACTTGTGCAGGTCCTTGTCTGTCTGGGATCGGCCGAAGGTTGAGCCAGTGCTGGGAGACTTCCTGCTGCGAAGTTGGCCGCAGCTGGGATTGGAGGATGGGCGGAGCCAACATAGAGTGGCATTACAGGTGCTTGAGGGGGTCTATCGAGCTAGCGCTTCGCGCTCTCGTAACGTTCTTGCTCTCAGGGATCGGGTACAGTGAGCCAAGCGGTGCAAAACCTGGGCTTCATTGTACACGCCCTGGTCCAGCTGGTCCTGAGCACTACGAATGATGCGGTCCTGCAGTCGGTACACCATACGCCTTGGTCGAACGTGTTGTACATTGTTCTGCAGCAACTGCAGGCTCTCGCAGTTGGATAGCTCTATCCTTTTCTGCGAACGGGTAACACGTTTGTGTTATAAAGACATTAATGTAAAAAAATTAGTACACCATTACTCGTATAACTTTAAAAAAAATGAATAATTAGGCAGGTACATACAATTGATTTTAACGAATAAACTCGGCGTCGGGAAGTGGCGCCCCCGTCGTCCATAGCAGAGAGGAGTGTCCTTTACTTTCACCTATATTTTCATTCACAGATGATTCGTTATTTCACCTTCTCTTGCATTGACGATGTCCCCTGGGACCCGAGGAAAGAGGCGGAACTGTTGGATAGCGCCTAGCTCTTAAAAGCAGATTCTTGGATGGTCTGATGCGTAGGGGATTGGCGACCTCATCGTAGGTCTACGGCCCGCAACTTGATGACATCATCACATAGCCCGAGCAGCAGACCATCGCTGCTCGTATACGGCGTAGGGAATTGGCGACCCCATCGTCCAGCCGGCTTATGCTGGTTTCAATCAGCCAAGAACGACGTAGGGAATTGGCGACCCCATCGTCCAGCTGGCTTTTGCTGGCTGCAATCAGCCCTCCCAGCTAAACATCTACGCTGCTTGAAAGGAGGACCAGCAGAGAGGATTTCGTCTACATTCACCCCATTTTTCATCCATTGATGACTCATTATTTCTTCTCTTCCTGTGCTGTGAGTTGCGCCTCCGCGCAATGACCAAGGATGTGACAGGATGACTGCATTGACGATGGCCCCTGGGGCCCAGGGGAAAGGGGGAGGAAGCATTGGATAGCGCCTAGTTCTTAACAGCAGATTCTTGGATGGTCTAGCTCGTTGAGACTGGGCAGTGCGCCATTGGGGAGCTCTTCGGGCCTTTGGTCTCGCCAAGACTCGGGTGACTGGGTGTCCCAGGTATCCATCAGTCGGGAATACAAGTGATTTCGACGCCAAGTAATTGGACTTCGCCTCGATTTCCAGCTTGCTGACAAGGGTGATGAGGGTAGTACCCGGCAGCCTCGTTGGCTCCTCAGAACGAAGACAGAAGTGTGGGCATTTACGGCCAAAATTCATCATGGTTCCACTACATCCTAACAAGTCGCCTTCGCGTTACCGAAAGAACCAGTGACACAGCACAAAAAAATAGAAGTAGAGGAACAGACAAGTATCGTACCGACTATCACACGATATCTTGTTATTAAAGTAAAGAATGAAGCATAGAATCCAGGTGGTTTGAAGGGGTTATCCCCTTTCATCATACAAAAACAACTGAATCATGTCGCCGGCGAACTTCCACATGTTAAAAAGGTTCGCAACGACACCTTGCTCGTGGAGACGTTAACTAACAAGCAGTCAACTAATCTCTTGCGAATGAAGACCCTAGGCCAATTGGAGGTTCAAGTTGAACCGCATCGTCAACTCAGTTATAGTCAGGGCGTAATATCTTGTTTGGACTTGCAAAATGTCCCTGAAGAAGAGATTAAAGATGAACTTGCCAGCAAAGGTGTAGTCAATGTTCGACGAATTAAAACCAGAAGGAGTGGAGAACTGCAACCCACGAGTTCGTTAATTTTGACGTTTGCCATGCCACAGCTCCCCAAGGACGTGAAGGCAGAATTCTATTGCTTACCTGTCCGGCCTTACATAACGAGTCCGCTCCGCTGTTTTAAATGCCAACACTATGGACACACCAGCACGTCGTGTAAGGCGACCTCTGCTGTATGTGCAATATGCGGTACCAGTAGCCATGGTGCGAATCATTCCACATCACTGAAACCTTAGTGTGTGAATTGCAAGGGTGAGCACACGGCCTGGTCGCGTGACTGTCCGGTATTTAGAGAAGAAAAACGCATTAGAGAGCTGATAGTGATTGAGAAAATATCTGCTGGCGATGCAAAACGTCGCGTAAAAGTCTAAACGCACCCTTCCCTCGGGTGCGTTTTCACATGTTGTAGCCAGACTTGCAGTTAAAACTGTCTCGGTTTATACCCAGACAGTTAATGTATCAGCACAAACCGAGTCTGATGTGCATGACGACCTTCCGAAGCCGCCCAAAGACTCGGAGACTCCTCGCAATATGCCGACGCAGAGTCAGGGACAACACACGCCTGTGCAGAGTTCTAGAGCTCCACGTGTTAAGACTACTTATAGTCCCTATAAAGTCCCGAAATTAGTTCGAACTTCGCCTCTCGCTACAAGCATTAAGACTGACGAACGTTTTGTCTGCTCAATTAGCTCGGAAAGAGTCTGCACATACTATCGATGAACCAAGTTCATCTTTGGCTTCAGAGATGATTCAGGACCACCTGATGGATATGGATTATTATTTCGTGGGAAGGGAAGGGAAACCTATCTATAAACCTAAACTTCAACGGTAATCTTTTACTTGTGTTTGGAGAGTTTTATGATTTCCGTTTATTTTATATGATTATGCTCCTTAGCTGTTATGTTTTATAGTGTAGTTTTGTTTTATCTTGTGAAGTTACATTTACAGGCTTCCATTAAGTTTTATAGTGTAGTTTTGTTTTATATTTTGTAAAGCCCCATTAAGACTTCCTTGTTAGACTGACAATTTACACCAGTGGGCTGATCGTGAAGACCTTTTACATCTTCATCTTTTATATTATTTTAATTAACAGCTATTTTTAGACGTGACGAAGATAAGGGGCTTCCCCGTATCGGGACGGGCGTAAGCCATAGTGCTGTTACCGCCCAGAAAATTCATTTTATCATAAATCATTGCGGTACCGCCAATGATCGTCAAGTTTTGGAATAATAGGTGGTACTAATAGGGTTACCCTGCACCCTTTCCATTGCAATAAATGTAATATCTTTGATAGATTTTCCCTGATTACCTTATACAGATTTAGCAAGAAGACCTTACCTTAGGGCAGCATTTCATAATGAATATCATCCACTCCAGGGGATGTGTTTCTAACATCCCGCAAGGCAGTTTCAAGTTCCCACTCCGTGAAAGAGACATTATATGATTCGAAATTATTCGAGGGGATGCGTAGAGGTATTATCTCTGCCTGTCGTTTAATGTTTACGAAGTTAGCACTATAGTCCCGGCGTCGGGAAGTGGCGCTCCCATCGCCCAGTCAGTTCTACTGGCTGCAATCAGCCCTGGCAGCTACTAACATCGTTGCTGCCTATGGGAAGTCAAACAGAGGGGCCAAAGTGCTTCTCTGTTGAGAATTTTTACTTCCCACTTGCGTAGGGGATTGGCGACCTCATCGCAGGTCTACGGACCGCAACGTGATGACAGCATCACATAGCCCGAGCAGCAGACCATCGCTGCCCGTATACGGCGTAGGGAATTGGCGACCCCATCGTCCAGCTGGCTTTTGCTGGCTGCAATCAGCCCTCGCAGCTAAACAGCTACGCTGCCTGAAAGGAGGACCAGCCGAGAGGATTTCATTTACATTCACCCCATTTTCATCCACTGCTGACTCATTATTTCATCTCCTCTTGTGCTGTGAGTTGCGCCTCCACGCAATGACCAAGGATGTGACAGGCTGTACTTTCATTGACGCTGGCCCCTGGGGCCCGAGGAAAGGGGGCGGAACCATTGAATAGCGCCTAGTTCTTAACAGCAAATTCTTGGATGGTCTAGCTCGTTGAGACTGGGAAGTGCGCCATTGGGGAGCTCTTCGGACCTTTGGTCTCGCCAACACTCGGGGGAGTGGGTGTCACAAGTATCCATCAGTCGGGAGTACAAGTGATTTCGATGCCAAGTCATTGGACTTCGCCTCGATTTCCAGCTTGCTGACAAGGGTGATGAGGGTAGTACCCGGCAGCCTCGTTGGCTCCTCAGAACGAAGACGGAGAAGTGTGGGCATTTACGGCTACAATTCATCATGGCTCCACCACATCCTAATAAGTCGCCTTCGCGCACAGAAAAGAAGCCAAAGAGACAGAATGAAGAGAAAGTCACTGAAGATAATAGAAAGAAGGCGCATATAGTTACCGAAACAACCAGTGACACAGCAGAAAAAATAGACGTAGAGGAACAGACAAGTATCGTACCGGCTATCACACGATATCTTGTTATTAAAGTAAAGAATGAAGCAGAGAATCCAGGTGGTTTGAAGGGGTTATCCCCTTTCATTATACAAAAACAATTGCATTATGTCGCCGGCGAACTTAAACATGTTGAAAAGCTTCGCAACGGCACCTTGCTCGTGGAGACGTTAACTAACAAGCAGTCAACTAATCTCTTGAGTATGAAGACCCTAGGCTAATTCGAGGTTCAAGTTGAACCGCATCGTCAACTCAATTACAGTCAGGGGGTAATATCTTGTTGGGACTTGCAAGATGTCCCTGAAGAAGTAATTAAGGATGAACTTGCCAGCCAAGGTGTCGTGAACGTTAGGCGCATTAAAACTAGAAAGAGTGGAGAACTGCAACCCACGAGTTCGTTAATTTTGACGTTTGCCATGCCACAGCTCCCCAAGGACGTGAAGGCAGCATTCTATTGCTTACCTGTCCGTCCTTATATACCGAGTCCGCTCCGCTGTTTCAAATGTCAGCACTATGGACACAGCAGCACGTCGTGTAAGGCGACCTCTGCTGTTTGTGCAATATGCGGTACCAGTAGCCATGGTGAGGGACCTTGCACATCACTGAAACCTCAGTGTGTTAACTGCAAGGGTGATCACACGGCCTGGTCGCGTGACTGTCCGATCTTTAAAGAGGAAAAACGCATTCGAGAGCTGATGGTGATTGAGAAAATATCTGCTGGAGATGCTAAACGTCGATTACGTGATTCTCAACGCACCCTTCCGTCTGGTGCGTTTTCCACGGTCGCAGCACGATTACCAGTAAAAACTGTCTCGGTTGGCACCCAGACAGTTTCTGTGTCAACTCAAACTGAGAGACCTCAAGGTGACAAATCTCCAAAAAAATCGCCAAGCCTCACCTTCTCAAGTTACGCCGAGGCATACTGAGCACCAACTCGCCCCTCGGAAGTCTTCTAAGACACCACGGGCTGTACCTACTGTTCGTGCCAGTACAATCTCACGATCTGGTCGAATGTCACCACTAGCGACGAGCATCAAACGTCTCACTACTGTGGTTGCAACTCAACTAGCACATCAAAATTCTCCACCTGTCCCTAATGCGCCGAGTTCATCCCTCAAATCAGATATGATTGAGGATGAGATGATGGATTCGGAGTATACTGTAGTCGGAAAGGGAGGGAAATTTAATAAACCTCGACTTAAAAGGTAATATTTTTATTAACCTTCATCCCAATGGCTATGCTCCAATGGAATCTTAAC
>JAGDQP010004153.1:0-87500 GCA_022664845.1 Lepisma saccharinum
TTAGAAGACTTAAGTGGATATGTTGACATTAAACGACCAAAGAATTAATACCCTATTTTTGGACTTCAGTGGCTTGGAGAAGAAACTTAATGTTGCAGCAGTGCATGTTACTTTGTTTGAGTGTATGCATCTCGCTGAAAATGAGGTTCTTTCAAACCGGAACCGGAACCGTAAAAGCGTAAAATTTTCGTTAAAGTAATATCGAAAGAAGTTGTAGAGCGAGTATTAAACGAGTGTAACAATTAAGTTATTTTTATTGACGGGGGAGAGAGACATTCTTCCTTTAAGTTTGGAACAACAAGAACCTCAAAGCTATATTATATAATATGATGTACCGAGCGAGATTTATGTGAAAAGTTAGCGGAGTTTGGCTTCATTTCTCGAATTACGTCACAGAAACAGTTACGAGCATGCTATGTCGTCTATAACGGGAGGAGGGTTTTTTACTTTTCTCAAGTCAAAAACCCCTGCCCCAATTTTTTCGATCATTAAATTACAACCTACAATTACAAATCATTTCTACTGAGTATACTAGACAAGTGACTATACAATCACAGAGTGTGAAATAGCCGGAGGGTCAAATTAAGGAAGGATTGCGAAATTTAAATCCGCAATTTTTTCCTACATTATTAGACAGTCTTCGATGTGTGCCGGAAGAAAAAATGAATCATCGAGTGAGTTACAAGAACATGGTGCACAGAGCACACAACCAGGAAGGCAGGCAACAGAACCAGCTGCGAAGAATAGTGATTAGCTGTGAGATAGAAAAAAGTGAAGGTTTTTCTAAAGAAGCTTTGGATATATCAGCGGCAGAGGAGCCAGAGGGGATGGCGGTTTATCATTCACTTTCTTCAGTAAACTCAAGTGAACATGTTAGTGGTGACAATGATGGTGAGGAAATGGTAGTTTCTGATCCAAGGCTATTATATTCCGTAGAAAGAACAGAAGATTTCGTGTTGGAAAGGGAGAGTGAGCAGATTCCGTCCCTCAACAAGAATTTGTCGGAGAAGAAGGAGAGTAGTGATCAGAACGTAGGTCCTAGTACAAATTTACATTTGAAAAGGAAAGTGGTGGAAAGTAATAGGGTTTCGAAGAACCTGCAGGAGAACCAAAGGCAAAAAAGACAGAAAAAGGGATGTAAGTGGTGAAACAATAACCATTTTTTGTTTGAAGGTTAGTCTTTTCTTACATTAAAAAGATTAGTAAGACGTATCCTTTTAGAGTGGTGGAAACAATTTTTGGACACTTGAAGGAATTATTCCTGTATGCTCCCGGTTTTAGTTGGAGACGAAACCAGGAGATTAATTAAAGTGTTTTTCAAAATAAACATAAGGCAAGCTTTCAACTTTCAAGATGTTCTGGAGACTGTACTTCATAGTATTGATAGTGATGGTGACGGGCAGGGATGCGACTGGAGGGGGCCTTACCCCTAAGTGGTGGAGTGTCATGGGCATCTTTAATGTTAATCTTGCTACCTTTAATGTGTGTAGAAGAGCCAGTGCCTTGACGTGTTCTATTTTAGAGCAGACTCTAAATGAATTATTTATTACAGTAGCAAATTAATTGTGGCATGAAAGTGATCAATTTGTTCAAAGAAAGGGTGGAGCAATTCAGTTGTGATCTAGAAAAAGAAGGTTTATCGTTTTGAATACAAACGTTTTGTTCAGAGATAAAAGAAAATTATTAGATTTTTACAATTAGGTTCTACAGGTATATAACTCCAATGTTATGATAAGTAGTAGATGCATTACACAAATTAAAAAAATGTAATGTAAAATTAAACGAACTCACCTTTCTAAATTTAGAGAATTGAAAAAGCTTAGTAATTTAGCGAAAGGTAGGATATTGGAAACCCCGTCGTTATCTTCAGTTCTGCGTGATATGAAAAGTCGGGAATCTAAAATTATAAATTCATTTGTGGACGATAATGGTACACTTTTTTGAAACGAAGAAGTATACAAAGGTATTCAAGCTCAATACACTAGAATTTATTAATCTCAGCTTTTGGAATCGCGTACTACTTCAAACTTTACGTCAAAAATTCATCGCTATTTCCCTTCTTAGGATGGCGTTACCAACGCTTATATAACCTCGGAAGTTACCAGCTGTGACTCTGGAAGGAGACCTCCCACATACACGATGAACAGAGGGAGAGACAACAAAACAAGGGTCTTGCTCCCCAAAAACGACAGCAGTAAATTTGGAAAGAGTTGTCAGTTCACCCAAAATCTCTGGCTATTTTCTCATAAAACAGTACAATATTACATATTACATAACAGATACATATTCCATTACATATAAATCAGTCTATATCACACACATCAGCACAATATAAGTTTCTCAAATTAATTACCAGAAAGTTATAAAAATAAAATAAATTACAATTATATATATAAATTTTATGATTTCCATTGTATTGAAATCATGAATAAATTTATTTCGTTTCTTTACAACAATATAAATTTAAAAAATATTAAAAATATAACAATAAGAAATTTAGTTACATTAAAATACATTTTTAGTATTGATGAAGTTATAAAAATCAACACCGAAGTAGTATTCAATTCACACAACAAAAATATTACTTCAATGAATCGACATATCAATTATAGACGAAAATTTCACAATGAAGTTAATTCGTAAATAACAATTGAATTTAAACAAATTTTGAACAAAATCTTTAAAAACAAAACTTCTTTAAAGGAGGAAGATCTCATCTAACGCCTTCCTGGGAGGCAACGTACCAAGAATAGAAGATACAGTCCCTCGCTGAATTGCGATACTGAGGCGCTGGATTAGGAAGGTGGTCGCGCGGGCATCACCTGAAACAATCTGTATTCGCCGACCAACCTCTTTAATAAAGTTAAGGCCTGCCGTACCCCAAGTACCACTTGATTCAATTGTGATCGCAACAAAAATAAACTGTGGAAGTAGATTAGAGTATTTCCGATTTTTATCGGCCTCTCTACGAGTAGTAGCACCACCCGCTTTCAAAGAAGAATGAGTAAAATTTGAAATGAAGAAAGTATCAGCGCAGGTGAAATCCCATAATAGAGGTCTTACTCTTTTCCATTGAACTAGAGTCAGTCCATCAGGTCTCTTACCGTCGGGGCGGCTACAGCCAGATGGTTCTCGTACCGATGATACATTAGCAGAAACTAGAGCTCTGAGGATGAAATCATTGACACGAGAATGAGGCATGTGTCTACCAGCACTCCTGACACAGGAAAGACCGTGAAGGCCCCGTTGATCCACGAATGCTCCACAGGCTCGACAACGGTCAGGTACACAGACGTCTGCTCCTAAACGTAAGGCAACAGCAACACGGAAGCTTTCATTCGAAAGATGTAGACCGAAAGGAGGAGAAGGCAAAGCTTGGAGCCAAGCACCGGACTCAGGTGAATACGTTGCTAGTAGCCTGACTTGATCTTCAAGAAAAGTAGCGGATTGTAGTAACTGCAGTTGTGTACTTTTGATTATATGATCTTCCCAAGAAGACTGAGAGCTATTGACATCCAAAAAAGGAGAATTAACGTAGACCATCCACTTAACGTAGACCATTTTCCTTAACAATCTTGAATAGAGGCGTCCGGATCGAGTCAAAGGCCCAGTGGAAGGATAGACTCAACGAGACGACGAGAGCCACGGAAATACGCTAAAAAGAACGGAGTCGCCAAATCCATGGCCCGACGAATGCCAAGTCCACCTGATCGAACGGGCAGAGTAGCCTGTAACAAAGGCTTGCCACGCAAAGGAGAATTAAGCATCGATTCGAGGCCTGCCTGTAAAACACAGTCGTAACGCTGTAACAATGAACAGCAGCCTCGGCACCGAAAGGAACACATACTCCTAATTGGTAAGGGGATAGAAAAGTATTAACGGAATCACGAATTCGAAATTATAATTTTTGCTGTCAGACGACGCCACACATTACCGATCGCAATGGGACGAATTCCTCCACACTTCTTTCTTAAGGCGATCAAGGTGGCGCCAAAGAAAATTGTACCAACATTTCTGTAGCTACTTCTCCAGAAGAAATAATAGAAATAAAATCACATAAAGAAGTAATGAGTTGATCTTTTAAGTTGATCATTAAGAATCGAAGGACGAAGACCATCCAATCCCCCTGCGGATCCAGAAGGGAAAGAGTTGATATCTTTCAAGACCTCGGAGACAGACACTCGAGACATTATGGAAGCAGAAGAAAGAGGATCCGGCAAAATGAAAGAATTAGATTGAAGTGGATGTTTCTTCTTTAAATCTTTCAAAATATTGGCGTCTGGTGCAACTAATATGTCGTCGGCGGTAAGTAAGCAAACAGCACCACGAATATCTCCATCAACAATCTTGTTTTCAATCATCTTGATGTTGAAAGAATCGGTCGATGAGCTCGTTTTCCGTCGTTTTGTTGAAGGGCAAGGAATGGCATCACAATGATTGTCGAGCCAACAACGAACTCCTTGCTTAACCCAAGTATATATATATCTTAAGTGACGGTTACCTGGCCACGTCATATTACCGACTAACATTTATATTTCAGTTATCACACACCTAAATATATCATATCATTATCAGTATAAAACATTTATACAATTTTTTTTCAAGTAATATTCTACATAGATATACTATACACAAAAAGTCGCCAAGCGACTACTTGGTGACATGACACTTCCTTTAAAAAAGAGAAAAAAAGAAAATAAATTGGTTTCCCCTGTGTGCTTGATTCTCAATAGTTGGCTTTCTCCTAGTAAGAAAAAAGCTAGTGTCTGAAAGTCAATCCTTATTGTTTTCTATCTAATCACTTTATACCCGTTTACCATATTGTCCTTAGAAACGTCCGTTACTTCGTTTAACAAATGCATTTTTTTTTCTTCACTAAAATAATCTTACCTTCACAAGAGTCAAATTTTTAATCAGAGTTCAACAATACACAGTGTTAAGGAATTCCTCATGATAACTCTCTAATTTTTCGTCCTTTTCCCTAAAAGTACAAGGGGTATTAGTATAATTACAAACATAAAATCAAATCGATTTGAGAGGTCTTTCATGATCAAGTATCTATGTCAAAAAAAATCTTGAAGCGAAAGTTCTAAATAGTTCACAAAAGTTCTAAATAGTCTCTCATAATCCACTTCAAAGATTTCTTCTTTCTTCGTTGTCAGGGTTCTTCCGTTACATAGAATTCGATGCCTTGACACACCGCAGTTATCTCTTCCTGTTCCGCTACCCAACACGCATCTCTTACTTGTTCCTGAATAAATTTGCACATCGGAGAGAAAAACAATACAAGTCTGGCTTATCAATGGAATCTTCTAGGTAGCCTAAAGTCATAGTGAGCCCTAGCCATCGGACTCGTACTATGTTGTCATCGTCTACTTCCTGTTAGAATCTACGTACATTTTCCAGATAAGATGGGCGTTCACTCCCCTTCTTAAACTGGTCTACATTAACACGTAGAGTGGATGCATCCTTATCCCTCTTTATATCAAACACGTTCTCAATCACTTGGTGAATTATAGTGTAATTCACCAACCATTTGGGTGCAAGACCACCTACAACATTTTGTTAAGCACTTGACAGAGCAATATTTTAAAGTACGACCCTGTCTCCAATCTGTAATGAGTGCTTCTTACGAGAACGTTTATAATATCGAGATTGTTTTAATCACTCTTTTGGCATCATAACTTTATCAACAATTTTTATTACCTTCTCCATTTCTTAGATTTTTTGTCTGGCAGGGCGGGGAATAGAACCCGCATCACTTTTGAGGGGAATAGAACCCGCTAACTGAGCAGCTGTAGTTCCTTTCATTTCCCTCATACAATTCAGAAAAGAAGGAGCATATGAAGTATTTTCGTGGCATTTTTGGTTCATTGCCCATTCTAGTATATCTAAATTAGACTCCCAAGCTGGGTGTCGTTTTAGCATACATGACTGGAACTAATTTCCATTTCTTAACCGCGGTTTCTGCTAAGTTTGCCCTCGCTCTCAGGCAAGTCGTATGGATCCTTTTAGAACCCAATAACTTTAATTCTGCATCGCATATCTTATTTTTGTACACATTATGATGATTATCTGTGATAATCATGGGGTAAAATTCGGACTGCCAAAAACCTTCATTAAACAGTCAAAGGTGGCACGTGCTGAAACTTTCCGCAGAGGGAAAATACGCACAAACTTACTGAATGCATCAATGGTGGTCATTAGCATACCGGTACCTTCCCTTGGAATTGACGCAATAAGATCCTAAAATAGCAGAATAAATTGCCATTCCTGGGGCTGTAACGGGCTTACTAGTATAGAAGCCGTACTGCTTTGCCGTCCTAGGTTTATACTGCAAGCATATCTCGCAGCTCCTAATATACTGAATTACGTCACGTCTCAAAGATAACGTCACGTCACGAGAAATATTTACTAATGCTAAACAAAGTAGCTCTAATACCAGGGTGGCCTATGCACAAAGTATCACGGTATGTCACTAACACCCTGGGTCTTAACTTATCGTGGAACCAAATGACTCCCCTGTTTTCTCTATGTTTGTAATTTTAATCACTCTAAGTAGAATGTCTTCCTTTTCTACGAGATTTAGTTCCCTTAATATACCTAGTGTAAAGCTTCTTTTCTCTCCCATTGAATTCAACTTCTTCATTCTTCATAAGCTTTTTCAACTTTCATAAGAATGGGTCTTCTTCCTGTGCTTGCCTCAACACTTCAAGACTAGCAACATATTTGACAAAATCATATATGTTGACAGTGGGTGGTTCGGAAACCACCTATGCCATAGGTAATACCTCAAATAGTTCTTTCTTTTTCCTTTCAGGATAATGATGCGTCTCATTAAAACTCCCATATTCCTTTCTTCTATCCTCCCTTCTCCTTTTCCGCTCTTCTTTTAGCCTTTCGCTGTCGTAGACTTCTAGTACGTTAACGTTAATGATCTTGATGTCGTCTAAATCGACGAGCACGCCATTCTCGTCGCCGAACTTTAAAAAAAAACATATTTTTCTTCAACTTTGAGTGGGTATTCCTCCTCCATTCTCTCGGACCCCACAAAACTCTCAGGATCTGTGAAATTCCGTTTCAATCTCGAAAGTATATCAACATATAAACGCTTTCCCGCCAAATAACGAATTATGGTTCGGAAGCGGGAGACCCTGAATACCCAACCAGCTATTAACGCTGAAACGTTAGCTGTTTTAATTATTGACAGCAGACTTTAGCTGTCTGTGTAGACATAAGTTACTCCAGAGAGCAACAAGAATTGATACATCTTTCTAGAGATGTCAAAATTCCATAAAGTTCCCGCTTTGTAGCATCATACCTCGATTGTATTGAATTAAGTTGTCTACTTCCAAAATAAACATTCACTTAGCCCTCATCTGACTTCTGCGAAAGACAAAGACCAGTCGCCGTGGCACTTGTGTCGACGAACAAATAAAAATCTTTTCTCAAGTCAGAGAGAGATAATACTGGATTTTCTAACAAAATTCTTCCAGAAAGACCTGCTCACAACTAGAGTTCCATTTGAACAGAACGTCTCTTTTCAGCATTTTGGTGAGATGTGCCTCGCCATATAAGATACAGCTTGGTATCTGCTGTACGCAGATAAGTACGCAGACCAAGCTCATCAATTGTTTCCTGGTCTTGGGCCTCTGAAATTGAGCAATCATCTTCAGCTTCTAATCGGTGCATGAATAAGTGCCGTGTTCAATTCCATATCCAAAAAATGTTTGAAATTCGACCTTGAATTTCGAAGGCTTGATTCAAGGACTAGCCTCTCTAAACCTTTGTAATATGAATTTCACGTGATTAAAATACTCTTCTACCAACATAGATGCCGTTAGTACATTGTCATAAAAAGGTATAGCTAATTGGAAATTTGCCTCTCCCAATACCATTTCTAATAATTGTGCCAAAACAAAGGGCGCATTTTGGCAGCCGTAGGGCGTGGTTGAAGTGAATTCAAATTTACTAAACGGAGTTATAAATGCCGTAAATTGCCTTGCATTCTCTTCGATTTCGATTGAATTGTAAGCATCACAAATGTTCATACATGAATAAAATCGCTTCCCTCCAGTAAATGCTAAAATATCTTGGAAGTCAGCTAGCCTACAGCTAATAGGTAGTGTAACTGAGTTCAAATTTCTCACATCAAGGGCGGTCATGTAACTTGAGTCTTTCCTCCTGTGCAGAAGTAAATGACTCATGTAGGCGACACACTATTTCTAATGACTAATTTCTGTAACATTTCATCTATCAAAGATTTTAGAATCCTCCGTTTTTCCTCAGTCATAGGACGCAAGCGAGCAGTCCATGTTCTTGTAGAGCTCATATCAACTCTAAATTGTATCAACGGCGTAACCTTTAATGCACTCGAGAACACGTCAGAATATGAATACAAATGACTCGAAAATTTCTGCTTCCAGTCCTCATCGAGAACTGAATTTTCTAAAGTTTTCTCTAAAACATATCTGTTGGGATCGTTTCCTCACGCTGTAGAAAACAAAAGTTCGTGTCTGTTTACACCTTTGTTTCCTGGAGTTCCGGGAACATTTCCGGAATATTCTACTTCAGGGCATTCTTTTTCTACAAGTTCGCTAGTTTTATTATCCACCAAATCACATCGTATCATTGTTTCTTCTTCCTATAATAAAGGGATTTCCCTACAGTCAAGCTCAAAAAAGTAGCGTACGTCGTCATGGTAACCGAGAGACCATGTTCCGTCCGTTATGTTAAAACCATGCCTGTAGCATGTAAAAATGCTCTTCCCAGGATTACATTTCTAATTAGACTACTAACAACTAAAGATGTCTATTTTACTGAGAAACCATGGTACCTATGGTTTAAAGGTAAACTTTAAAGGTAAAAAAAATAATGCGAAACAAAGGCAAAATAAGCAAAAACTCTCCTAGCCATACATCAATAGAGTCCGTTAAAGTAACCAAAACAATGTCGTGACGATATGTATGTAGATGGAAATACCTATCATGATGATTCTGAAGAATCTGATGTTACTAGTGTGGTAATCGATGCTCCTACGAGTACTTTATTGAATGATAAGTCATTTTTACAAGATGTAAAGGACAATAAAGGGTTTAATGATTCCCCAGAATCTCCATACTCCCCAACGGGTAAAGTGGAGTTGGTCTCCCTCACGGGAACTTCTCTCCCTGAAGTTTGTATGGAATCTGACGACAGCATTTCAAGTCCTGGGTTTAATAAGTCGGCTCCTGCAGCTGTAGTACAAGGCTTGCTACAACTTCAACACGGTAATGATTTAGATTAAAATGAAGGTCCTAATGCTAATGGCAAACCAGCAGAAATGTTAGTAGTCAAAGATTCTCTTAATGTGAAAAAACGTCATAGCTCTGATCTCAATCCTTATGACCAAGACTCATCCAAAGCGTACAAAACTATTGCTAGAACCAAGTATACTAAGATGTCATACTCACATATTGTAAAATCTTCTTTAATGGGCACTGATAACTTAACAAATGAAATTCAAGGTCATGACTCCTTGAATTAAAAATTCTGGTTCTCCATCTGTTGTACAAGAGAAGTATATTCAGAGAAAATATAATGTAGACAAGCTTACTACTTTTCATACTCGTTTGGTACCTGTCAATATTGGCAAAGACAACGGACTCAATTCCATTCTAATGTGTCGGAAAATAAATCTACTGCGCCTCTTCCTTCTTCTCTTGGATATAAATATAATACAGGAAACAAGCTTTGTTATGACCAAGGTAACGAATTTGATACTAACAAGAAATTTAAGGCTGGACATCAGGACAACGGACCACACGGTAAAGACAAATTAAAATCTGTCCCTATGCATAACACATCAAGGAATGATATGATTGCTGGCTACCAAACAGAATGTGGAAGTCCAGATCACTCGGATCTAAATTAATACCCCCCAGTGTTAGGACCACCACCATGTTTTATTAATCCTGTATTATTAAATAATACCATTCGTAGTTTACTGGTTACTGTATCAAGCATTCTTAATACCTTTACAGATGATTTTACTGATCCTAAAGCACAATTCATGTTATTACGTTGTCGAGCTCTGATGAATGATTTGACTTTGATGTCACGTGACTAAAAAAAGTAGACATGCGTAAAATATATTTAGTTAATATTGTTACTATTTTCTGTAAATCTTTGGGAATTAGACAATTATATGTTTAGATACATGCGTATAATTCAATGGAACGTTTAATCTTTTATAGCTAGGAAAAATTTCATTTAAAAATTAATTTGGGAACACTCTCCTCAAGTACTCTGTCTTTCTGAAATCTGGGGGAAACAAAAGTCCAGTTTAGCCATCCCCCATTACAATTTTATCACTAATACATATGATCAGAAATTAGATGGAGTAGGTGTTCTTATTCACAAATCTGTAATTTGGGACAAGATTGAGATCCCTGACAGCTTTTCTCTTACATCGATATACAACCTAGAAATTTGTAGCATTAGAATTAAAACAAAATTTAATTCCATTTCTATATTTTCATTATATATTCTGTCTGGCAAAGATAAAAACAAAATTTTACCTGAAGAGCTTCAACAACTTATAACCTTAACTTGTGATCCCACATTCTTTCTGGGAGAATAACTTTAAAAATGTCTAATGTTCTTAACACGTCTGCTAAAATGATTTTCTGTGTCTGAATATAACACTTTTATATTTTGTCTGTATGTATCACATTTCTTTTCTCAGGATATACCATATTTAGTTTGAATATGTCACTTGTTATCTGGATATACTGTACCTCAGAGGCGGCGTTAGGTGAGCGCGGGGCCTAGGGCAATAATGACCCCGCGGGGCCAAAGTACAAGTAAAAATCGCTGAGCGCCGAAATGTTATATCTAAAGCCGATAAAGCAGTAAGCAACTTCCCCCTAAATGCTTCCTCTCACTTCTTCCTTTCATTCCTAACCCTAAATTTATTACTAAATATTATCTTTTTTAATGAACAACAGTTTCTTATGAAAAAAATCCGACATAATTTATTTAAAGAAAGTACAATATATTTTAAAAACTTCATTGTTAATTACAAGTGCTTCTTTATTCATTTCCATTTCGCATGGAAACTATAAAAACTAGTTTATTTGCAACTTTTATATCACTGAGTAAGAGAAATATCAACTCGGAACGCGGGGCCTCCCTAAGTGCGGGGTCTGGGACGGTTGCCCCAGTTGCCATTGCCACCCCTCAAATGCCGCCTCTTCTGTACCTCTCTTGTTTTGTCTGTATATATTACTTTTGAAAGCTTTACATTAGATTATGCAACTCTGATATAACTTACTGAAATTCTTTGTAACATATTTTGTATACGAGTTAGGGAATTTCGATGTCTTTACCTTATATGTCTTCTTGAAATTAACATGTTTTCGTACTATTTTGCATATGAGTTAGTACAATTTCGATTATGATTTATCAACATTCTACACTTTTGTATATGTTTAGATTATTTGGACTGATATGGCATACTGGAATTCGACATTCTATGTAGCATTTTGTATACGAGTTGGTGAACGAAGAATATGAATTTTTTGTATACGAGTTTGACCATTTTGACCATTTTGACCAGTTTTGTATAGTCGTTGGTCAATTTTGACTATTTTAATCTAACCTAACTGTATGACTTACTGAAATTATGACTTTTAAAACCCCCATATTTTGTATATACACATTAGTGAATTTGACATTTCAACATATATGACTCCTCCGAGATTCGCCATTTTAACTAAAGACTTACAGGAATTCAACCAAGTTTTGAAATAATCTTGCATATGACTTTAAAAATTTAAATAAGGTTTAAAAAATTAATAATTTTGTATACGACTTTGTGTTATTTTGATCTATTCAACCTAAATCTATTAACGGCTTACAAAAATTCAACTTTTCGTCTTCACTTACGTAATATTTTGTATACTAAAGAGAATTTCGACTAGGACTTGCAAAAATTTGATATTTGTACACATTATTTTGTATACGACTTAGTGAAAATTGCCATATATGCCATATGGGAATCCGACATTTTTGTATACGAGTTAATGAGTTTCGAATATGACTTCCGAAAATTTGATATTTTTAGCAATATTTTGTATACGGGGCGGTGAATTCATACTACATGTTTTGTTCCATATTTAAGATTTCCCTGTATAACATTTTTTAAGGAATATTATTTTTTGTTGTATTCAATATGTTTCAGTAACATTATGAATTACACCACAGACCCTCTTATGTATCGAACAGTAGTCAAGCGAAGGTGCCACTGTAAATATATATATAGTGGGTATTAATATTTCATTTTATTGTTAATATTTGGAAAGTAAGATTTTCTATTGTATTTTTAGAAGAATGTAAATGTGGAATAGAAGCGTCCAAGCTATTAATCTCATAATATGTAAGCAACAAAGCAACAGATAACGGCTAGCGCGTGTAATGGGTTATTGGTAAATTTCATTTCTTTTATTAAGTTTTCCCTTCCTTTTCTTGGAGTAAATATTCATGAACTTTTCCACTTATGTTCTTTGTGAAGGAGACAAGAGAAGGAGAGTAAGTATATTTCAGTCTACACGTGTAAGATTCTGTAAGATCTTTTATATTGTTAAATCAGTTCTGGATTACCAACTCACATGGTAGAACCTGTCATTGCACTATATGTACACGTGATGAGCAAAGTAACTGTGTCGCTAACAAGGATGTACTAGCTACACGTGGAGTTTAAAGGTCGAAAGAGAGAGTTATTAAAACTACATTGTAAGAGTGAATCGAGACTCACTTCATTTGACTAGTCTTCGATATCTGTAACTTGTCATCTCTCTCTGAGCTAAAACGTAACATCAATTGTACTCTACATTCTGTTCGCTGTTAAGAACAGATTGAATCGCTTCTAAGTCTCGAAGTACGTGCTGGACAAGAAGTCCAGTAAAAGGGTCAAGATTAGGGGTAATCGGGATTCCGAAATTCCGGAACATTCCGGAATGGAAATCGGAATGTCAATATTTGCGATTCCGGAAGGCAGAATTTCGGAAAGTCAGAATTCCGGAAAGTCGGAATTTAAAAATTCCAAATTATGACCTTGAATTTAATGTTTAAGACCTTTAGCCTAAAGGCTTTACGCAAATTAGTTTCCGTCCGGATGGATGAAGATGCGATGATTGGTGAAATGGAGAAAGTGCAAGGAAACAGGACTCAGAGAAAACCCACGCACATGGTGTTTGTCCTCCACAAAGCCACATAGCACGAGCAGGGCTCGAACTGACGACACCAAACGCCAGAGATGAGCGCTTTACCTTTGAGCCACTGCGGCACTCGGAATTCCGGAAAGTCGAAATTTCGGTATTCCAAATTATGTATTTGAATTTAATTTTTAAGACCTTTAGCCTAAAGGCTTGGGCAAATTTGGCTCAGGCCAGATTGATGATGATGGGATGATTGGTGGAATGGAGAAAGTAGGAGGAAACAGGATAGCACGGAGAAACCCCAGGCACACGGTATTTGTCCACGACAAAACCTACATGGCACAAACGGATTGAACCGACGAAACCAAGCGCCAGAAGTGAGCGCTTTACCATTGAGCCACCACTGCACTGGCAATTCCGAAATAGCGGAATTTCGGAAAGTCGGAATTTCGTAAAGTCGGAATTTGGGAATTCCAAGCTATGAATTGAATTGAATTTTTAAGACCATTAGCCTAAAGGCTTTAGACAAATTTGCTTCAGTCGGAGTGGATGATGTTGGGATGATTGGTGGAACGGAGAAAGTGGAGGGAAACAGGAGAACGCTGAGAAAATCCATCACGGCACTAGCAATTCCGAAAAGGCGGAAAGTCGGAATTCGGGAATTTTGGACCGTCGGAATGTCGTAAGTCGGGATTTCGGAAAGTCTAAATTCCGGAATTTCGGAAAGTTGGAATTCCGGAATGTCGAAACTCCGGAATCCAAGTAATTCCGGAATTGACTTTGGACTTCCGAATTCCCCTAGTCAAGATAGCATCCGACAGGGCAAGTACACTTTCTACTATGGGGAACAGTCTCATTATTTCGGAACAAGATTCCTCATTAAAAATAGTACCCTTCCGGCAGTTCAGAATATAGATTTCGTCAGTGAAAAACTATCGTATGTTACGATACGTACTCGATGGGCCAGCACGGTTTTAACCGATGTCTATGCTTCGACTGAGCAGGTAAATGATAACGATAAAGATACACTTTACGAGGAGCTAGAAAGGTTGTTTGATCGATTGCCGAAATATAATACGAAAATTATGTTTGGTGATTTCAACGCTCAGGTAGCGAGGAAGGATAAATATAGACCTCTATAGGCAAATACAGCCTTCACGAAATCACCAACAACAATGTAGAAAGATAAAATTAATTTTATGGGCGGGAACAGCACTATGCCTTACGCTCGTTACAATGTAGAAAGATTGATAAATTTCGTGATGTTGAAAAACCTACTACTAGTAAATAGCATATACATACAGCACAAAGACATACACAAATACGCATAGCTATTTCCGAACGGGTGGAAGGTGACACCGATCACAAAATTGAGGGGGAAAGTTATGCATCGCGAACAGAGAAAGCAAACTATCAAAACAACTTAAATTCGAAGTTAAACAATTAGATAATCCAAGCGTAAAAGTAGACTAAAAACTCGAAATCTCAAATAGGTTGAAAATCTTAGCCGAATCTAGTAGTAATAAAGATGACGTTAATAAGGAAACTGATGTAAATAAGACATGGGAGGCAATTCGTGATAGAGTGAAGGGCGCAGCAAAGGAACGTTGCCTTGAATGCTTTAAAGTCCATTAGGAATGAAAACAAGCAAGGCAGCGATGGCTAAGTATAAAAGCTAAGCAAATACCAACCACTACAGTAACGCGAAAGGAAACGCTACAAGGAGGTTCAGAAACAAAAAGCGAGAATACATGATGCAGAAAATTTAGGAGACAGAGAAAAACGCTAAGACGAATAACATGCGAGATCTATACAAAGGGGTAAATTCGTTAAGAAAATGTTACCAGCCGAGGTTAGGGATGATTAGAAATGAACGCGGAGATCTGCGGGCGGATCCCACTAAAATTGTCGATGTGTGGAAAAGTTATTTGGACAAACTTCTTAGCGTACACAACGGAGAACAAACAGAGGAATTTGAAATCTATACCGCAGAACCGTGGACACCCGAACCTAGCGAGATCGAGGTCGAAATGTCGATAAAGAAATTGTAAAAATGTCAAATCATCGGAAATAGACAATATTCCAGCGGAATTAATTAAAGCGGGAGGAAGGACACTAATAAAGAAATTGCAGAAATTGATAAACGCTATATGGAGGAAAGAGAGCTTCCAAAAGAATGGAAAACCTCAATAATAATTCCGCTTTATAAAAAAAGCTGATAAATCGGACTGTAAAAATTACCGTGGAATCTCATTACTCCCAACATGTTACAAAGTATTGAGTAAGTGTACACCTAGATGAAATAATTGGAGATCATCAATGTGGATTTAGAAGAAATAGTAAATTTCTTCTAATAAATTGTTAGTAAATTAATGGAAAAAATAATTCTTCAATATTTAGTACAACACTTCGACGATAACGATAAATATTCTAGGTGACTTTCAGCACGGATAGAGCTGGTAGAGGTACGATAATAACAGTGACAATATTTTACCATAAAGCATTAGATAAAACGGATGAAGGATGTAAGATTGCGGGCTTATATCTTGACCTCTGCAAGGCGTTTGACAGAGTGTATCATGAAATTCTGTTGTCAAAATTAAATAAATATGGAGTCATCGGAAAATTATAAAATATTGTACAGTCGTGTTTAAGTGATAGGGAACAATGTACTGAGATAATAGGTGAAGAAAATAATGTAATAAGGAGAACAAGGTCACATAGGGAAAAGGTTGGTTTAGGTGTTGACGAGGTTCAATCTTGAGTCCATTCATATTTATATGCTATGTTAATGATTTTCCTTGTTCTGACAGATATCTTGTCACAGTGTATGCAGATGATACTTCTAGCCTACCGTGGTCTCATAATATATGAGGTTTGGAAAAACAGATAAAGAATTATACGAAGATATTCATGAATTATTTTAAGCAAAACAATCTAATAAAAACACGGACAAAACTAAACTAGTTTATTTTTATCTAGCTGGAAACAAAATCTTTGTCAAAGACCACAACACTTGTATTTATAGTAGCGATTCTTGCAAGTTTCTTGGGTTATATGTAGACAAAAAATTTACTTGGAAAAATTATATTGAACATGTTTGCACAAAATTTAACTACAAATATTAAGGAGACTTTCTGATTATCTACCTACAGAAATACTTAAATCAATTTATTTTTGAGTGATTTATCCTTATTTGTCAAATGGTCTCTTACTCTAGGGAAGTGCCTGTGGAAGTAATGTAAAAAGAGCTTTTGTCCTGCAGAAAATGGCTATGAGAACAATTGTTAAAGTGAACAGGAAACATTCTTGTAAAGATTTACCAGTATTTAAATAACATTATATGCAATGTTTGTATATCAGATAATAAATTTAGTAAAAGAGGACCATGAATTCACGGTACGAAATGAAGAAATTCACAATTATTATACCAGAAGTGAAGAAAATATAGACAGAGTAAGTAGGAGACGAAACAACAAGCAGAAGTCCATACATTCAGGGTACAATACTTTACAATAAGTTACCTGCGTCAATAAAGAAATTAGAAGAAAAACAGTTTAGCGATACCCTAAAAAGGCTTCTGGTACAAAAGTGCCCATATGACCTCAATTTGCGAACGGTCCCAGGTTCGATTCCCGGTGGGGGCTCAAGAATTTCGGTGTTGACCCAGCATCGTGAGGACAATTGGGGAACTGCTGTGAATAAAAGAACGTGGCGATCACAGTGAGAGCCTCGGCTCTCCTCTCCCAACCTGTCTGGTCAGCGTGGGAGCAGTAGACCAACTCCTCCCTTCGGGGGGAGTTATATATATATAATGCTTTTGTAGCTATAGAATCATTTGAACATGTTCATGCATTGCTAATGTTACGAACAATAAAGACTCTGAATTTGAATAGACCCACGTTGGACTAGATTTTCGCCTTGACACAAATCTTGGAGAAGAAATGGGAATACAATGGGATGGTTCACCAGCTATTCATTGATATTAAGAAAACTTCTGATTATGTTAAAACGAAAAAGCTATACAGTATCCTGGTACGTATAATTTCGAATTTCGAATAAACTTGTTCAACTTGTGAAAACGTGTCTCAGCGACCCCATAAGCGGAGTACGGGTAGGTAATAATATGTCAGATAGTTTCCAGATTTGCAACAGATTGAAACAAGGCGATGCCTTATTACCACTACTGTTTAACTTTGCTTTAGAAGATGCGATTTTAAAAATAAAAGAGGACAAAAAGCGGCTAAAGTTGAATGGCTTGAATCAACTGTTCGTGTAAGTGGAAGGTGTAGATTTAATAGGGGAAGATATAAAGGCGCTACAAAGTAACACCGATGTTTTAGCAATGAGATAGGTGTAGCGTGTAATGAGATAGGTCTACAGGTACGTATAGAGAAAACAAAATACATGATAACAAGCCGAAACACAGGGAATAACGGAAATAGGTACATAACAATTAAGAATGAGAACACAGAGAAAGTAAACAAATGTAAATACTTGGGTCCATATGTAACAAGCAAGAACGAGGTAATGGAAGCAATAAAAAGTCGCTTAGTATCGGACAACGCGTGTTTCTATTCTGCCCAGAAACTCCTAACTTCGCGATTAATATCAATATAGTTGAAATTGAAAATATACAGAACGGTTATTCTGCCGGTAATACTTTACGGCTGCGAAAGCTGGAGTACACCCCTAGCAGATGAACATAAATTACGAGTGTTTAAAAATTACGTCCCGTTTCGGTCCGTATGTTTTGATAAATATATACGGACCGAAACGGGACGAGATGACGGGAGAATAGAGGAGACTGCATAATAAAGAACTTCACGGACTGTACGACTCACCAGATGTTGTAAGAATAATGAAATCACGACGACTAAGATGGGCAGGCCATGTAGCTCGGCGGGGAGAAAAACGAAGATTATATTCCATCTTGGTTGGAAAGTCAGGGGAAAAGAGACCGTTGGGAAGACCGAGACGACGTTGGGAGGACAATATTAGAAGGGATCTTCGAGAAATAGGTGTTTGTGATGAAAACTGGCTTGATCTTGCCCAGGAGAGATCCCGATGGTGAACGTTTGTTATTGCGGCGATGAACTTGCGACTTCCGTAAGCCATAGAGTAAGTAAGTAATATTAAAAGTAGTTTGGTTTACAAACTATAAATAAATAGATGCGAAATTGATGGAAAGAAGTACGTAAACGAGACTTGTACTTAGTGTTCATGCCATGTTTAATTTACTAGAAAGCAATAACTTAAAACAAATGTGCTATGGTTTGCAGTGACAAGAAGGCAGAAGCAAAACTCAGCAAGAAGCAAGCGTTAAAAGGAAAAAGCAACACGACAGAGGATTTGAGAATTCTCGCCCAGAGAAATAGCTCCAACTCTTCACCACAAGCGAGAAGTCCAACCATGCTATTGAACCCAAGAGTAAAGATGCAAGTCGTAACTGAATAATTCAACGTTATAAAATAATGATGAGGTACAACGTACATTTGTTGTTTTATACTGATGTAGAAACAAACGCGTCAGTTTAAAACCGGGTTATCCTGGATTTCTCTGTAAAAATTATCTCTTGTTGGAGGAAGTATGTTTCAAACTAGTGTACAAACAATGCTCTGTAGATTCATTCATGATCTCCAAACTACGGGGACTGGTGTTAGAAGTCTTGTAATGTGCCTGACAGAATATTTTATACCTTCTCAGTAAACTTTACACTTAGAGAGACCTACGTTTACCTTCCATCACGACAAAGTTGTTTCATTTATAGCACATACAGCGGAGAGACGCAATAAATTCAAGTCACCTGGCTTTTATCCGAGCTTCTGAAGGAAGCAACATAAGAAAGTCATATTTTCAAAGGTTCACGGAATACCTCAATGGAATTTCATCTCATTATAGTTGATTTTACAGAATACATGAAAATAGCGTTCGCTATGGAAAGGCGTCTTATAATTGAAAGATATAAGTCCACGTTTAATTTATTGGCCTCTTCAAAAGTAAGTAAGTGCAGAAAAATAAATCATGTATAACAGTGTTAATGTTATAAGAGAAATATTTGACTAGAATTATCTGCTTTTATCTATTGTATATTTGAGGCGTATGCGCGAACAAAAGTCTATGTTCCATTTTAAAAAATAGCACATAGATTTTTGTTCGCGCATACGCCTCATTTGTTCGTGTTGTATAAATTGATTATGCGTAATTATAGCATTCATATGTAGAGGCGTCATTTAGGGGACAGGGGAATTACCCCCCCCCCTCCCTGAGTTTAAGGATATAAACGCAATAAAACGTAAAAAAAAGTCTTTAAAACGACAAGTTAACCGACATAAGACACACTGTTAACTACAGGAAAATAGTATTATTTTTTGTTTTAATTTAGACTTACTGTCGGAGTTTGGAAGTAAATATATAACTAGAATATATTTACTTGTAAGGTGCTAGGCAATATGGGTTAGTGAACTTTAATTTCATGCTATACTAATTAATTTGGCGCCGACCTCATACAAAATGTCGAAGATGAGAAAAAAAATTAAGAAATGCTTTTAATTTTACTTGTAGTGCGTTTTTTCGTCTTCTGTACTCCAGTAGCACACAAACGTGTTTTAAGCGTTGATTTTTTGTTTAGTTCGTTGATTAAACGTTATCGGTTGAAGAAAATACGTTTAATTTTAAGTTATATTTAAACAAAGACTGGATATTGTTGAAAAGATGTTAATTCAACGTGCATTCGACTGTTATTTTCAACTATGGTATAGATTTCGTTTCATGGAATTATTTCTAATTTAATGGAATAAAATTTGAAATTAAAAACTAATTGTATCCCAGTAACTATTATTTTGTGTTCTCTTTTGCATGTTGAAAACACATTGAATTTCAACCTATATTCAAATGAAAATTTTATTTCCTTGATAGGACGTTAATAGAGCGTGCTTTAAACTCTATTATTTTGAACTGTGCTCTAGATTATCTTTCCAAGTTAACTATATAAAAATGGTGCTTAAAAGTGAATAGAATAAAATTAACTACGTTTCTCATGTTATTCATTTGCATGTTGAAAACAGATTGAATTTTAAACTAACATTTAATTCCGCTAATAGGGTCATAATGTGAAGTGTTTTCAACTTTCCTTTTCAACTATGAGATAGATTTCGCTTTATATGCGTTTTCCTAAGGCAACACTTCTTGAGAAATAAACATTAGGTAGTTCAGCGAGGGTCAAAGTGTTTAAAATGCACATAACAAAGAAAGAGAAAAAGTATTCTTTATTCTTATTCTTACATGATGGTGAAACAACATCATCTCTGGATTTGTAGCGCTTTCAAGACTGCCTTTTCTTATACATAAAAGAGTAGTGGATCTCAAGGTGACTTCGTGGTCTAGGGGTACCAACGATGAGTACGGAACGTTCCAGCTTTGAATCCTGCAGAAGACACTTGGATTATTTTCTGTAAGAAGATTAATATTGCATATCATGAGGAAAGCAACAGACAAAATGCAACTAAGTGTGTATACCATCAGACAGCAACCATTCTTTGTTTTGGGCAACTTAAAAGTAACCACTAAGTCGTAGATACGCCAAGATATTATTGAAATAGTTTAAACTTCAGTGTCTAAGTGATAGTTTCAACATAATTGTTCCTGTATTCAGACGTTCTATTTATCGCATTATTAAAGTACTAATCAGTAACACAAAAAGTTCATTTGTTTAAATCTAATTCAGAGATCTTATATCATACATGGGTCAGTCAAATATTACGATCGAACTGAGAGCACAGAATATCCCCCTGACTATGATCTTCTATCAATCACCTCCTTTCTAATAGGAAATTAATCTTTTCCTATCTAACTAAACGACATGTACCATATATAGACATCCTAATTGATCTAATAAGTAAATAGTCTAACTTTCACGAAATTAACGTAACCTGACATGCATACAGAATTTCACACTGAGTACATGAGAAATGCATAATTCAACTATATCATTAAAAGAATCATCTCAATCACTCAAGCCATAATGTGACACATTGCTCCTGTCCACGACTTAATCATCCCGCCTGTTTTTAGATAGATTTCGAAGAAAAATCTACCTATTGAGATCGGTACCATGTCATATATATATATAATTACACGCTAGTGCCCATGGCCATAATTTTTTGGGGCTTAATAGCTCGGCTAAGTTCGTTAATGAGCAAAATCGGTCTAATGGGGTGGTGGGGAAGGGGGTTGAAATTTGAAAAAATATATATATATCAGTCCCTATGGAGTTTATAGGGAAACTTTGCATAAATTATAGTACTCCCTAAGACGTTTACGGTGACACCAACGATTCAGGGGTTGTGGAGGTACGAATGGGGTGTGGTGGAAATTCGAAATTTTTAAAACCATGTCTTGTGGGGTAACGTAGAAAAGCTCTTGATGGTTAATCAATAAATCAATAACTAGTTTCTCCACAGCGCTCATATTTCGTTAGGGGTATATACCAGGTGCGTAAATATGAAACATGAATTTATGTACAGAAAAGGCACAGTAATTGGATGACAATGCTAAGAACAATTTTATTCGAAGGATTGGCCATCGCTAGCGATATATTTCTGCCATCGTTCTGGCAATGTGTGGATGCCAGACCAAATAAACTGTGCCTCTTGTGCTACAAACCAATCATCAAGCCATTTTTGTACATTTTCGTAAGATGTGAAGCGCTGGTCAGCAAGTGGGTGTCCCATGGATGCAAATAGGTGATAATCGGAAGGCACCAAGTCTGGTTAGTAAGCCGCATGCGGAAGGATTTCCCAGCCAAACGTCGCAATCGTTTCCTTAACCGGTTTTGCTGTGTGGGAGGGTGCATTATCGTGAAGCACAATCATTTTATGTTGTCTTTGGTCATATTCTGGTCGTTTTTCAAGCAAAGCTTGATGCAAATCGACCATTTGTTGTCGGTAACGTTGGGTATTAACGGTTTCGCAGGTTTCAGCAGTTCATAATAGACCAATCCTTTCTGATCCCACCAAACACAAAGCATTGTCTTCCGTCCATAGCGATTTGATCTTGCAGTCGATGTATCCGGTTCTCCTGGAGTTACCCATGATCTTTTACGCTTAGGATTCTCGAAATAGATCCATTTTTCGTCACCAGTCACAATTCGATGGAGAAATGATTTCCTTTTGTACCTGACGAGCAGAATTTCGCAAGTGTTTTTTCGGTTTTCCTGCTGTCGTTCAGTCAATGCATGTGGAACCCATTTTCCCACTTTCTGAATCTTGTCCATGGCTTTTTAACGTATGAAAACTGCTTCTCGTGTCACATTTAATTGATCCGCGAGTTGTTGTTGCGTTTGAGCGTAATCCTCATCCAACAAAGCTTGCAATTCGCTGTCTGCAAACTTTTTCTGTGGTCTTCCACGTTCTTCGTTTCTCACGTCAAAATCGCCACTTTTAAATTTTGTAAACCACACACAGCTCTGTGACTTATCAAGAGCATGATCACCGTAAACATCGACAAGCATGCCATACAATTCTGCAGCAGTTTTCTTCAAATGGTAACAAAAAGTCAATGTTGTCCGCACATCGTAGTTTGTAGGTACTATCTTTCAAGAAAGTAAATCCCATGCAGTGGTGAGAATATTGGAAACTAATCTCCGTATGAAACATTAAGCTCCTGCCAAACATATCGCATGTTTAGTGCTTAATTTTGAAGTTACTGTGGCAGCAATGAAAAGGAGATATATTGCAAAAGAATTCTCATAGGATACAGACGTTTGAATGTGTTATAATAGGCCGGGCAAAATAGAAAATCAAAAAAGGAAAAGAAAAGAAAAGGAACAGTGCGAACGTGTGTGTGTGTGAGCAAGTAATACTAGATCTATTCGAAAAGTAAAACGAGAAGGTAATGACTCTCTAGTGTAGTGGTCTAGGTGCTGGCTTTCAGCGCTGAAGGTCGCGAGATCGAAACCGCTTGTCTATTTGATATTTTTTTCCAAACTGTATGTTATTGAGAACTTTCAATAAATTCGTGTAGATAAAGATGCACCAGCCGTCACTTGAACTGAAAGGGATCATGGGTAATCGAGTTACGCCATGGTCGAGTGAGTCTCACTGTCAGAAATACTCTCTGTAAGCTGTTATCAGCCAGCTCACAGGTTGAACCTTGTAACATATGCCTACCTTCCTGTCCAGATCTTAGATGAACTATAATAGTTATAAAGCGTTAATCTCGTTTAGACTTCCTTTAAAATCCGAAAATTACTCTAATATATAAAGGAGATACTCGAAATTTTAAACAAGCATTTTTGGCAGCTATACGACCCACTAGTTCACTACTGCAAAGTTTACAAATCGGACCTTTTGTATTATTTCAGTGCAATGCTATTGTTTTCCGACAAAATACTTTATCTATGAAATATAATCTACCGTTATAATTATCATACTTTAGTAACAAATAAATAATGAGAACTGTTTTTAAGTAGTTAAAAACAGATACATCAAATTATTTTAGAAAAAACGTTTACTTCTCTTCCAAACACCAAGTAAGACATTAAAAAAAAGTATCAAATAATGCATTTTAAAAACAAAACTATGAAATAATTGTTAACGTTATTTTCAAACTTATTTCAACATAATCACCTTTTTCTGTATTAAAATTGCTTTCTAATGCTTATTAAAATATGTTGTCAAGTGGTGAATTTCAGGAGATTTTCAAATTATTTTTAAAACACATAGAACTCATTGTAAAAGGTATTTTCTTTGAAAGACACTATTAAGATATTATTTTAAAATGATTTTCTGTCATTTGGAAATTGTTTTCGCGTACTATTTGCTACTTGCGCAGTTTAACCATAACGTTAACACAAATGTAGCAATATTTTGAACTTCAGGAGAGATTTCCTGTTAAATAAAAAGGTTCTCGGCCTACGTGTGCTACGTTTCTTAACAGTAAGGTACCCGAATCTGATATTCCTATTTCTGGGTAGTGAGAATTAGCAGAGGGATGTCCGGGGGCCCCCCCCCCCCCTCCCTGGCAAAAGATTCCTACCTTGACAAAATAATTTTCGTCCGTACCAGGGATAAATTTCTTGTCCCCAGAAGAGGTTTTGATCAAGATAAGATAGAAAATCGGAAAAATTTTATTTGGCAGAAGTTTAACCTATTTTCATGCAAGTGACAAGGGTATTATGAACTTTCACTACCAGGTTATGTTTTATCCCCCTGACTAAAAAGTTTAATTTGCACACTGCTTCTGGGTGAGACCCGATTCCTATGAAAGGGACTCAAAAGTCGTGTGCAACGTGTAAATTTTAGGTGATGATGGCTTCTAGTTTCTCCACTAGTGGGGACAAAAGTCTGAAACCTCTGAGAAAGATATCTCCGAAACGCCTTGTTCTGCAATTACTCTACTTGGCACAGAGTATTAATGGAAGAGCGCTCGCTTGTTATGCGAAAGGTTCGCGGTTCGAGTCCTTGTCATCTTCCTTTTTCCTTTTCCTCTGGTAAATGTTGTGTTACAGTATGCTTTATGCCACTACCGTGTAGGTTTTTGCTCTTTAATTCATATTCTTCATTTTTGTTTCATTTATTTAAATTAAGTGCATTGCACTTCATGAATAATAATAATTATTATTATTATTATTGACGCGCCTAGAGCAACGACGGCTTTCCGTCGTTGCTTTAGCTAAGTTAACCCTCGATGCTAAATGCAGTAAATTAACCCTCGATGGTAAAAACTTAAAGCAACGATTGAAAACCGTCGTTCCTCTAGACACAACCTATTATTATTATCTCCGTAAATGTTATGCAACTGTTTATTTATTCATTTTTTCATACTGTTTGTTTTTATGTAAAGATTCAACACAAAATCTGCTAAACATATAAATTAGCTTATTTTTTAAATAAATGAAGCAAAAAAGAAGAATATGAAGCAGAAAAGAAAAAGCTACATAACACTAACATTCATTTACATGTAGAAAGCATACAGTAAAATATAGAATTTGCACATTACTAGAGAGAAAGTAAAAATAAGATATTGACTTGAGTAAGTCTCGAACCACGTACCCTTCAAGCTGCAAGCGAACGCTTTTTCTTTTCTCTACGATTCCAGTACTCAATTAATCACTGTAAACTCTGAATCAAGCGTGAAGCTAAGAAATTTCTATCCAAAAATGCAAGATGGAGCCAGATCAAAACTTCAATTTGCAAGTATCTGATTGAAGTGAAATTTCATATCTGCGAATTCCAAAATATACTAGAATCATTTTGGAAGTTAAAATGATTGAATTACAAAGATCAATATTTTGCCTTCAATTACATTATAAACGTTGTGGCCAGTGTTCCTTTCAGAAGACTTTGCTCGGGGAAGAGGGCTAAACCAAGTCTTACGAAAATTATAAATAATGCATATTGAGTCATATGTGCTAAAAATATAAAATAACAATAATTTTACTTAAGAATGTGTCGTATTATTTTAGTTAACCTCAAACTAACATGAACAGTATTTACAGAAAGTGCTATTATATTCGTATTTCAGAATACGCATGAGTAATACAAGTGTTGAAACTAATTCTTTCGGGGGGCTGTTGAAAACCGCAGGGGGCAAAGCTCCCCGGAAAGCATGCCTGGAAGAAACAGTGCCTATTTTGAAACCTGCCCAATTTTAGTGCAATTCAATATATAGGAACTCCAATCGATATTTGAATAAAAATAAATAATTCCCGAAATTAAGACGGGAGCAACACGATGCATTTTAATTTCAAAATCCCATTTAAATTTCTTTAAATTTCCTATCTCAGGGCTCCTATGGTCACTGAGTATGATTCTGAACTGACAAATTACGTATCGGAAGTCCCTCACGGCAGAAACTTGAGATAACATATTTTAAAATATAGATTTCATGAAATTTCATATTTTAAAATTTCAAAGGTCCCTGAGTTCGACTATGAAAAAAATCTTGAATTACATTATCCTACTTGGCTATAGTCCAAAAGGTCTTTATATGAAAAATCGTTAGGATTCTTATCTAGAGTCTCTAAACAGCGCTTAGATTTGTTAAGGATTTTTAAAAAGTGAATTCTGAAAACCAAGATGACCATAACCCGAAACATTTTCATTAAAAACAAATCCAATGTGCGCCATATGTAACCCAAGACTTTAAAAATAAAATAAATTTAAAGAATCGAGTAAACTGACTTTTCAAAACCATACAAAACTTCCAGAAAATTATTCAGTTATCAAAGTTCTAGACAATCTTAATTTGATTTATAAAATGTAAAATGGCTCTGATATGGTGTAAAATTCTACAGGCGTAATCTGAAATTCATGACTCACTTTGAATAAATATCGTTAATAGCATGTTAAAGGTAAATACGAAGTTTCTTTAGAGTCACGTGTTTTATTATAGCTGAATTCAAAGCTACCAAGAGACGGCCGGGTGGCTGTGGGGTCTGCGGCGGTAGGTTATCGGCTCGAAGGTACCGGTTCAAGTCCTGCCATTGGTGTAGATTTTAATAGCTAAAGGCGAATCGTGACAGACCGCAGTCCAACGTTACTAGACTGACCCACATAAAAATAAAGTTTACCAAAGTTTTTTATCAGAGCAACCTACACCTTAGGTGTTATAAAATTATCCTGTTTTTTATATTATAGTGCAATTTAGTGTTTGATTTGTAGGACGAATGTATCCCCTCTCTAGAAATATCATCCTTAGCCCTGTGTTTCGAAATTTGCCCATAGACAAAGGTGCCAAAAACGGCATTCTAACGTGTTTGAAATATTCTTTCCCCTCTCTATAAATTGCAGAAATCGGTCACTGGACTGCAGTTTTAAAAAGAAAGCATACTTTAAAATTCTTTCTCACACTTAGTTTTCCACACTCACATACACACACTCCGACTGCTGATAGTGGGGTTTCGGGTTCGATTCCCGGCTCTACCAAGATATTTTTTTAAAGGAAGAGGGTCTGGAACGGTGCCCATCCAGCATCGTGATGAAATTGGAGAGTGCCCTGAATAAAAGACAGTGGTAATCACAGTTCAGAGCTTCGGTTCTCCTCTCCCAACACGTCTGGTCAGCGCGGGAGCAGCAGACAAACTCTTTCCTACGGGAGAGGCCTCATCCAGTAGTGAATTGAATATGGCTGTGAATTATATATATAATCTGGGAGTAAAGCAAGAGGCAAAAACGGCGAATTTACAATCAATATAATTATGTGTGTCCTGCCCGAGAGCAGGTGCTGACCCGAAAGTTCCTGGGCAGGGTAAACCGATGGCGGTTGTCATTGTCTTCAATCGGATAGAGAGGAAGTTTCAAGGACGGGATCTACAGTTTAATGTGGACTCCGAACACTGCCAGACTGCCAGACTCCCCTTGCCGTGGAAGGGTCACCTCCCAAATTCTCGGCCAAAAATCAGTAGAAACCGTGCAAAACTCCACTTACACTCTCTTAATTATTACTTTACACCTCCACCCAAAATGAACATTATGGCGGAATCGCTGACTCCAAACCACGTATATCAACTTGTGGGTTTAGTACACAATATTAAAAATACTCGACTTTCATGAATTCATTTATAACTATGTCATTCAAGAATGTGACTTCTATATACATGGAACAAACACAAAGGATAAATGGAGTTTTGTCTGTTCGTTTACGTGTAATTTGTTTCTCATCACTCAAGTTATATAAGAAATTTCTTGCTGAAATTTAACATCAGTTTCTAACTCATTTTCTGGATTGTTATTAAGGAGCTGAAATGCAAACATTACTGTTACAAATTTATTTAGTTCTAACACTTGCAAAATTCTTTAATATTTTTTTAATTTAAGGAAAGTTCGTATCTGAAAAAAGCTAACATTTGTTGCTAAGACTTAATCAGAATTCTGGTCAAATTTCTCGGGCAAGCGCTGTATTTGACATGTAGCTTGAGCCAAAATTGCCTGAAGGACTTAAATAAAATTTGAATTTTATAATCCGCGTTTTTAGGTAAATCGGTTTAGGGGACCTAAAACTATAAACTTGTATTTTCTTTTAAACAATTTCTTTCGAAATTAAGAATTAATATATCAAAATTGAGAAATAAATCATCCTAGAAATATTTCCTGTTAATTTTTCATTACATGATATCTTTCCTTCATGTTCGCATTGCCGAAATAAATATTTCTTACTACCTTGCTTTAGCGTCGTCCATCTCTAATAAAATATGTCCTATTATAAATGATGTGCACGCTGTGTTTAAGAGTATCTTCTTAGTTAAGCAATTCCGTAGTTTACGCCCAATAAACCTGCTCTTAACAGGTAGTCTCGCAACTGATTCACGGGCTTAATACGCAAGATTTGCTGAAAACTTTAGAAATAACGAGTTGTGTGCTTCTCGTCCACGTTGTAAAATCCATTTGCATTTTATTCAACTTACGGGTTAGACTGGCTTACTGTGTATTATCGTTGTTTTTTCTGCTGTCTTAAATTGATGTTTCATAAATATAAAAAATAATACATGATTGATCGTAATATAGGAGCCACTAAGACTAATTTGAATTTTCCTAAAGACTTCGAAACATTATGAATAACGTTATCGAGTTTGAAGCTGTTAATTTACAAACTAAAAGTATATTTCACTGCAATTACAAATACAATGGTGAGTTATGGGTGAGGAACAAATGTGATTTTCTAAATGTGTTCGCTGAAACAAATTAAAGAAAAATGCGGGGAGTCGAACTCATAACCTTCTGCGTCGAAAGCTAACTCGCTAAACTACACTATGGTAAATATAGTGACAATGTATTTTCTTATTTCACTTACCCGTTAATTTTTACATACTGAGTATGTTTCTGTTTTATTATTATCGAATAAGATTGTCTTGTCCCTATATTGTCTTTTATTACTATGTCTGCCGTGTATGAGAGGTATTCTGGAATATACAAACAAAACATATCTATCAAAGAATCTGCGTACAAGTAGTTGAAAGTTTCCTTGTGCACTACACGTATGCATGTGCATTGCGAATTTTTTCATAGTTGGAAAATTCTATTCCAGCGCATCCAACAAGTGGGATTTACTTTCTTGAAAGATAGTACAAATTGCGCCATGTTCAACGCTATTAAACACTACACTATGACATGAAACTTGTCTGGTTGTGAGTTGCAAATCGTTATCAGCAGTCGAAACAAACAAGTGGCGATAAGGACGCAGTTTTACTGTAACCACAGTGACAGCTAACGCCGTCTATGCACAAATTCCGGTTTCATATTTACACACCTGGCGGGTTTTATTGGGTATGTTAATTTCAATTGGAATATCACTGCATTCAGTTCTAATAACAAAACATTTGCACGGTAATTAGTTAACCTATTAGGGTAATTAGTTATCGTATTTATAATTTTATAATCAAAATAAAATGATAGAAGTATACTTACTTTTCAAAGTGTCTTTATTCTGCACTTATACCAATAAATTCAGTCAAAAACACTTCGATATCTTGCTCAGCCTGTAGGCCTGCCGAAAGGATTTGTTTAAATACAGATGTATAGTCAATACATTACATAATCGAGTCACGGAAAACAATCATGTCACATTCGAATTTCAACTTTTCCCGCTCATTTCACTAACGATTACCACAGTTCCAGGTGATCAATTAACCTTTGTACGTATATTCCGGTTTCGTCAATAAACCCTTTAGCATCCACGTAGTCCACACACACTTTTTAGATGTACTCTCAGGATATTGTAGATACTTTTCAAATTCCATTTTCGTTAACAAAACATCTAGTTTCTTTTCAGGATTTTCAATGGGTTCAATATGATTCTTCTCTTCCTCATTTGCCTCATCAATCTTGTTATCTCGTTCTCTTCTTTCCTCTTCCTTTTCCCAGCCATTTGCCATAACTTTCTGATGAGTCGCATTGTCTTGTGTAATTGAATTCCCTGGAAGCGTGTAAAATTTATTGTACCCACATCTATAACGACTGTTGATTTGAAGTTAAATATCTTACCGCTTCCTGTAGTTTAGAAATGTTTTCTCCAATCAGTGAAACTCTGTAGTTGATTCATTTTTTCTTCGTATATTATTTCTCCTGGTAGAGTTTCGGTTCCAAACGACGGTTGTCCTATAATCTGAGAGTTAATTACGTGAGTTCCATGCAAAAAGATTATCCCTTTGCTGAAATCCATTCGCCCGCAATAATCTGCCTCTTCAATTGCCAAATACTATGTCTAAATCTTGTCTTCCCAAGACGGCGTACAGAAGTGGGTTAGAGACAGCCAACCAGTCTAGGTGATACATCGTCTGTCGAAAGATACAAGGTAATCCTACTTTACCCAAAACCTCAATCTTCTTATTGTTAATATCTAACAGTTGATCATGGACTTCTTCTATTTCAAAAGATTCTCTTAACTTTTGTGAAACTACAGAATCCAGAATATTAAGACTCGAACCGGAATCAAGGATGGCATCAATAATGTTGTGACAAGATCTAAATTGTACACCAACTGCTGGAGAAGATACTTGAGTATTAGGAGCATTGATATAGTTTATCCTAATGCCATTAACTTTGGATATCCCGTCATTACGTGACACTGCATAGAGCATTTTTTTTATTTGTCTCCCAAGACAAGGATTCAGTATTGTCTTGAGGCGACCTATTCGTGCGTGCAAACTTCTTAAGAACAATTTAACTGTTGTGATTCACCGTATATAGAAGGCTATTTCTATCTTGCTCCTACTTACATACTTAACATCAATAATTCTAACTTGTAGTCCCAGCGTGGTTCGAATTATATTGAGTCTCGTTGTTACTTTACTTGAATTCCCCAGCTGCTCAACATCTCAGGACGACCAGAATTCTTTAACTGAGACTCGACTAGGTACATGAACGTGAAGATGGACAGTTGATGTGCCCCAAGTCTACTCCACGTATTGGTGGCTACAGACGAACTTGCGTAAAAGTCCATAGAACCAATTAATATCAGATTGCTGCGGCGGTTTTCAGCTTCCTAGACAAACTTTATTAGCGTTTCCCTTACACGATAAAGAAAACTCCGAAAAATGAATTTCAAATATTTATTAATACAGGGTAAAAGATAATATAAAGTTCCTCTACATCAAAATTCTTGCCATAGGCTCATACGTGGCTTAATTCAATAATTAGTTATGACCGTTGGCCATTAACAAAGAATAAATGAGAAACTAACTAATCATTTTGCTAATTGCTTGCAATCACATTAACAGATTGTCGTGCCGTTATTATAATATAGAAAACTAACTTCCATTACTCCATATTACTTTAATTCCATATACGTGAAATAGATACATCTATTGGAGAAATCATAAACTATCACGACAGTATACAAAAGTCAGAAAACACGCAAAACATCGCGTAATAAGTTAAATGTTACTGTTTTCTCTTTTCATAACTTATTGTAGGCAATAAATAAGAAAATTAACAGGAATAACAATAAAATATTACAGCAGAGGACTTGATTGTCTCAAGGGGGTATACACGCCCTGTCGTTTGTATACACGCATCTGCCGTCGCCATTAAAAGTAACCACTAATTCGTAGAGACGCCAGATTATTATTGAAATAGTTTAAACTTCAATTACTAAATAGTTCCAACACATTTGGTCCTGTATTCATACGTTCTATTTATTACATCTTTAAAATACAAAGCAGTAACTTAAATCGTTCATTTCTTTAAATCTAATTTAGAGATCTTATATTATAGATGGGTCATTCAACGGAATATTAAGCTCGAACTGAGAGCGCAGAATATTAATTAGACCAGGAAGGTACTGGCCTACAGGGCTACCAGGCATTTGCCTAGTGCGCCGTCTGTTTAAAAGGCTACACTGCGCTGCTAGGTCCCGGCTACAAGTTAACTTCATTGTTAGATTATTTTTTTTCATTCTAATAGTAAGTGCAACCCATTGTCGTGCTGGCATCTCATCAAATAAATTAAATCGAATAATGTTCGTAAGTTCGTAACTGTTTTTTTTTCTTTAATAACCCGAGTTTAGTTGGAACTTCCGACAAGCAACAGTAGTTGGTTGAATTCTTGAATTTGTTTAAGGTCCTTAGGCAACTTTGGCTCAGGCAGTATGTATGATGATGAGAGAATTGGTAGAATGAAGAAAGTGGGAGGAAACGGGAGATTCTCCAGAAAACTCACGCACACGGTGTTTATCCACCACAAAGCCCACATGGGAGGAGCCGGGATCGAATCGACGACTCCAAGCACCAGAGGTGAGCGCTCTACCACTGAACTATCGCGGCCTGAGAAGCAGTTGTCACCCAAGTCATGATTTAATAATTTGTTCACGCTGTGTTTTTAATGTTAGTGGCAGGGACGTATTTATGGGTGGTTCCAGGGATCCGGACCCCCCCCCCCCCCAAAAAAAAAACTCAGAGCTTTATCAAAAAGTAGTGTAACTTCAGGCATAATTATACATATTTAATATACATTTCATGCCCCGACACACCTTGTACCCCTAGGAAGCCCTTGGACCCCTCCCAAAACCAGATTCTGGGTACGTGCCTGGCTAGTGGAGCTTATCTATTGTAAAGAAATTAAACTGTGAGTGTGTGACATATTTTGGTATGACTCTATAAAGGGAAAACGAGAGAAATGAGCGAACCAGAGTTTTTTTTTTTTTTTAAGTCAGATGTTTGAAGAAAAAACAGCCAGTGGTCGACAAACCAGAATTATTAACTCGAATGGAAATGATACGAGTGAATGGCCACCGTCGGAATTGGTACCAGCAGCCAGCAGTTGCAATGACGAAACTGTTGGAAGCTATAACGCCTCCGATCCAGTTGTGCTCGTAGCAGAAGTTTCGGTAGATCAGAAGGAATTTGGGATAAAAGTCTGGCTCCACAACTTCAGGGAAGGGTCCTGGGCTTAGTCAGTAGCGAAAATCTGCATGTTCCAGAGATAATTCGGGTTCCAGACTTGTTATCTCTGGATTAAAATCTCTCTTCATTTTGCTACTATGTTTTATGCAAAGCATAAAATATTCACTAACCGAACCACTAACACAAGTTTTTAGTAGATGAGCATTTTCTAATAAAGAACTGATGGAGTTGTTTGATGAGTCAAGAGTATCTGGAGTCGTTTCTGTTGATGTATCTTGAGAAAAAAATGACCAAAAATCAAGGTCCAGTGTTGCTAATTGAATCGTCATATGTAGAAAGGTGATACGTGAGACAAAAGAAAAATATAGGGAACGCTACAAATTGAGTAGCTTTAAAAATTAAACAACTTTCAATCAGCTCACAAGGTTCCTCTATGATCCACAATGAACTGCATCTCATATCCATTTTCCCACAAGTTACATATCTAGATTAACGACCCGGCACGAGTTGTGTGTTGTGAAAATATCATGTCTTAAAAATTTGTCTCATAATGTCGCATACCTTTTAGCATATGCTGATTCAATTGAACACTTACGTGAGAGAGACAGGCATTGTAGTGTAAGTAAAGCTGAGGATTACGTGATCGTTACATTGTATCCATAATCCATATTTGTTGCAACAATCTGTAGTTATTACTTTCATTATTTTCAAAATAAAATACAAAGTAAATAAAGTATATATTGTAAATCTGTAATATATATTCTCAGCAGTAACTGAATGTATATATAACGAATCTAAAGTCGCAGTAATTACTGTCATTGTGGTAATTTTTAACAGACTAGGGTTTATTGTTAAGGTTTAAAGCGTTTAGTGTCCTTTTAAAAATAAGGAAAGTAAAATAAAACAATACATACATAAATGCTTGAATACTTGCCCTTAATTTGTACGTGTCAGACCCGCATATTTATATTCGCCCACGCCGTTTATGCCTAATGATAAAAAATGTCCTAGCCTGGACCGAGTTTCTCCCTTGTCGTTTGCCTATTGCCTCCTCCGCTGGCCCAATGCCCGGTGCCTCAGATTCGACGTAGTACGTGCCTGCCCCAAACTATGATCTTCTATAACAACTGAACCCGTTTCTTCATCGTCCGCTTCTTTATTTCAACTAGTTTCTTCTCAACCATTATTCAACCTCGAATAACCCATTAAACAGGTGGAAATTTTGGTAAATTTACAAAGATAAAATGACGTATCGGTACTAACGTTTAGTCCACGTATTTTCAACGTATGTGTGCTACTGGGGGTAAAGAAGTTTATATCTATATATTCTTTTCCTTTCATAACAGTATCGCTCAAGAACAATTCTACAGTACGTCTGTATGGAATTACAATTGGATCGCCGAGAAAACCTGTGCGGCACCTGTCCAACATTGACTAGACTATCAAAACAATGATTCTCAAATGATGTATATTAGCACTCTAGTATGCCGCGAAATTACTTGTCTGCCAGTGCAGCGCCACGAGAACACAAATACTTTTATTAAAATTGTAAAATAAAGGAAAAGTGAAATAGAAATCTTTAAGAAGGTTATTTATTAATACAAGAGGGACAGTGTTGGTACACTGTAAGTAACAAATTGGAATTGTTAAAATTACTGAGTCAATAGTTCATTTTTATAATTAAATACCTGCTTGTTTATTTTGGAAATCAGGCTGGCATGAGACATGAAGCCCGAATTTTTCGGAACCATCACAGTTCGTATTCCAGTATGGGTTCTTAATATTGTGGTATGGCACTCCATTAGCCTGTATACGTATCAATTTTGGATCCTTTTTAGTGAGGCCAATTGCTGTATAAGTTTTCGTTCTCTGCGGTTTGTACGGTAGCTTATTTCTTGTTAGTGGTTCTTGGTTCAGAGTCCTGTCGTGTGAAGTCTTAACTCCGGAGCCTATACTTGATGTTTCTTTGTTTTCTGGATGGTTAGTGTCTTCATGTCTCTTGTGCTCGACAGCACCAATGTGACTGTATTTTGACGTTTATTATTATTATTGACATACTCTTGTTATTACATTAGTATTCACAGTTAGTGCTTTGTTTGCTGTTTAATTGTTGTTAGTGTCTAAATTAAGTCAGTCGAAGTTTACAGACTGGACCTATAGACTTCTGCTGAAATTGATTCCAAACCTTCGTTTCATGAACCTCTACGAGCATCGCGCCTGTGATCTTGCGTATAGCAGATAAGCGCAATTGCCACTCGGCCACCTCTAAGTTATTTTGGGTACATGGTTTTCGTTCGTGTATGAACATTATGTCATAAGTGTGTAGAAGATGAGTAGTTTGGTCATTTGGTCTCCCTAATCGTTTTTTTATATCTTTTAAAAGAGGTTAGAAGAGTTAGGTTTTCATTCTGGTTCAGCACATACTAGCTTGATATGTGATTCCAAGGTTTTGAAAATGAATGTACACCCTCATTGTTTTGGTAAATATTTTTAAGTGGCCTATATAATTTTCTAAAGGTATTGATTTGCTAACTTGGATTCTTGAACTGTTTTGCTACTTCTCATTATTCCCCCGAATAAAATATTTGGTTGAATCATCTTATATGTTTGTTTGGTGCGCACCTGTTCTGTTGAGAATATCTAGGTTTTACTTTCTTCTTAATAATGAATTTGTTTTATTTTCACTTTGAGTATGTGTCTTGTTAACAATCTACGCACTTGTTACGTTTGAGTGCTTTTAGGAGCAGCGTCAACCACAGCTTTTACTGTTCATTTTTTGTAATAGCTACTCTTTTTCTTTAGAGTATTGCCACTTTTTGTGCTAGGTACAGCAAGTATAGTCATTTTTTATCATAGGGTCCTTTAGGGTCAATTTTAACGCTATCCGTTTTTATATTTCTTCGTGAATGTATGCTGCCAATTAGCTACGAAGGCAGTTGGGTGTTTCTGGCTTTCCGAGTGATATCAATAGCTAGAGTTTTACTGCGAAGGAGGTTAATCATTAACACGTTTTTGAATTTACCACGAGGAATGTCTCGTGAAAAAAGGAGAGATACGTTTGCTACAGTGTAAAGATTTATACCTAAATTAATTTCTCTTTCCGCCAATGCAATCCTTGCCGTTCTCGGTCCACCAGTGAACTCTTTACTGTTCACAGTGTAAAGGCAATATAAACACTCAAAATGGCGGGGCGTTCAGTGACAAGCAAATAACGTTACTCTTGTTACTGGATTATAGAATATCCATCTAAGGCTTAAACTTCATCCACAAAAGTACGTAACCTCAAAATTACCAGTTTAGCTTACACTTCCATTACCAGTTTAACTTACACTTCGATTAGAAAATGACCGAGTTTTAAGCGTAAAATAAGTTAAACGTTCACGGACAAATCAGTTTGGCCAGTTTCAACCCATTTTCAGTTAACGTTAAGCTATTACAAAGAAAATGTTTAACTTTAAAATGGAGTTAATTTTACCAATCTTTCCATTAAAAGGCTTACAGTATATCCACGTTTAAGAGTAAATACGACAAAACGCTAATTTTCGACTTTTATTTCTCCATAAAGCGGAGTAACTTTCATCCATATCGTGTTTCCACTTTTTACAGTGTATGTGTTGCGAAAGTCAGAATGACTAAGTAGATCAGACTAAGGCGTTTTCTTTATATTAATTTGTAAGGGAATTTTAAGTTTTATTGTTTAGGTTTGAGAACATTTCACTTCCGAAGAGTCAGTGTGGTGTATTATATGTTTTGGAAGTTGAATTTCGTTTGTCTAACAAGTTCTTGTTTTCCTGTAAAGGTGTGGTGGCCTTAGCGGAGACCTTTTTTTTTTAATTTGGTTCATAAATTTTATCTTCCTTCTCCGTGAGAGCTGAAAATTTTGTTTTGATCAGAGGAAGTCCAGTGCTATTGTCTTCACTCTTGTTTCCCCAGTTTTGTGAGTTCAATTTAGAAATAGCTTTTGTTTTTTGCATATTTCGATGTGTAGATCTAATTTTTATTCAAGTTGGGGGGCACATCATTATAAGACTTTTGTCACCATAATGTTTACTTTGTCTGTGACATCATGCAGAATGCTATCAGTTATCTGGTTGAGTTCTTGTGGAGATTTTGTTACCCACAACAAAACTCTAAGCTGTTATTTCAATGAGAACTTACTGAGTCTCTTCTTTCTGCAAGCCTTCCTCAGTATCAGTGTATGTAAGATTTCTGCCTCTAGCCGGATTTAAATCCGGATTGTTTAGCGATGTCCACCTCAAGACACTGAGTTCAATATGATTAATTTATGGTACTTTAATCGGCTATTTATTCTTATCTTCTTATCATTGGAAATTTTTGCTACTGCCGATCACCACTGCCCCTAACGAATGATTTATTTATGTTCTAAAAAGATTGAAAAGCTATCTTTGGTCATCAATATCCGATGATCGACTCGCCTAGTTGATGATTTGGCTGTAGAGCGGAAACAGGTTAAGAAAAATTCTATTGACGATCTTATTAATGATTGCTAAATGAAGCCAATACGTTACCCTTTGACACATTAGAGCTTACGTCTGCTGTAAATAACACTACAAAAAGTTAACAATTAAAATTCCTCTATTTTTTTTGTCTGGTATGAGTATTACTTGTTTTTAGCTATCTCATATTAACAGTGTAGAGAGGCATGTGAATAATGTACAGGGATTCCGCTAGGATTTTCAGTTTGAGGGCGAGGAGTCCAAAGTCAAAATTGGGAGAGCGTAAATGGAATTTTGCACGGTTTCTGCCGATTATTTTACTGTACTTTTAAGTTGGGGTGCTCTCGAGTATTTGAGGTGACACTCCCCACGGAGGGCTGGCGGAGTCACTGATTACAGATATGCAGAGTATGATATAAAAATACACTTGGAAGTAGGTAGGATGCACCAAGCGATTTCCGCAAAACAACGGTGGGCCGCCATAAAATTATATTGGCAGAAAAAAACAACAACCACAATTTCGCTTTTCTACACCCCCAAAACACTTAGAATACTAATTTACTATTGGCTAAGGAAAAATCTCGATTCGCTGACGCAGGCAGACCCTAATAAGGCTAACAAAAACTTGTTTCAAACAAACTACCACTATGGCACAAATAGGCACCAAGAGCACAAATTCCGCTTGCAGTATTCCCAATGAAAGAATACACTGAAGATTATATTAATAAATAAAGAAATTCTTTCCGAACTATTCTACAGTTTTCGCGGGCGGGCAACGACTCATGGCGGGCGTTTCATATCGGGTCTTACGATCTCGCGATCGGCGCGGACAACGGTGAGCGGTCAGCGGTAACAGCAAAACAATATGGCGGATGACAATAAAAATGGTCGATTTATTTAAATCAATAATTAATCAAATTGTTAATTTCATATCAACTTAATTCCAGTTCTATGCTTTCTATAACCACTTCGGCCCAAGATCACCTTCCCCTACTCTTTTAACATCCTCCTGCAACAATCTCAGACTGCTACATCCAGAAACCAGTTTCAAGAATGGTACAACAAATTGGCTTCCCTGTATTAGTATAGTGTGTATGTGAAAGATTACGAGTTTGTGAAAAACAATTTAAATAAATAAAAAATGAAACCACTTTTGCCTACCTCTAGATATCGTTGATGGAAGGGCGGGCTCTATGGTGGTCATTTTGAAAGACGCCATCTTGAAATTCTGTGGAATTTTAAATAGGATGGGCATCATATGACATATCGTTTTAGGCTAGCTGATTCCCAGAAATTCAAATGTGAAGTCGTTTTTCAGCTATGTGAATTTGTGTAGGAGATAATGACTGGGATTTGGGAATTTGCGAAATGTAATTGTTTTCCATTCTGTCATTGCAGTGATTCAACACGGCACTAACACTTCCCGTTCGGAACGAGATTGCGGATGGCGGGCATTAAACTCAGCTGTAATGACTCTCATACTGCATCCACCATTCATCCACACAAAGTCCAGACAGAGCACACGCAACAGTGTTTAAGATATTGAAGAAATTTGAAGAGACGAGATCTGTGCGCGACAGGAGGCATTTAGAGTAGAAAGTATAAGGCAAGTGTTTTGACTCATGGGCGTGTCATGAAGCAGTACTGCATAAAGAACACTTACAAGCAATCGCTGGCGAGTTAGCGTTTTAGCATTGTGGCTACAACATCGGCATTTAATCCGATGACCCGGGTTCGGTGCCTAGCGAGGTGATGTTTTATTTTTTATCAGAAAAATAACTTTTTCTTTTTTTAAATTGACATACGGTTTCAAATTTTATGAAGTTCATTAATCATTGATTAGGTTAGGTTAGAAATGTCAGGTTATGTGTTCTTTTTGTTCATACGCGATCCACTCTAGTTTACGGCAAAGATAACAGGTGCCTCTGGGGTCAAATTCTGAGGTTAATTCTTTCTACCCTGAAGAGTCATGTTCGCGACAGAGGATGCAGTGAACGACCCAAGAACGCAGCTGACGGTGACACAACAGCAGCATTTGTGGCAACCATTCATAAGAGGTCCACACGCTGTACTCGACGATTACAGGAAATACCAGCTGTTAGAGATCAATATTACGGGTAGAATATGAAGATAACTCACATCGGTATAAGCTGCAATTGCAACATTTAAGTTAGGATGATCCAGACAGGCGGTTACAGTTTACACTATGGACTTCAGAACAATGCAATGAGGATCCAATGTTTCCTGTGTGTGAGCTGTTTAGCGACCAGTCTCTATGTCCACGGTCAGAACAATTAACAGAACCAACATTATTGGTCTGATGGCACCCTATTATGAGCAAAAGTCAATAAAACAGGTGATGTGAGCAAAGTCATGATACGGTGTGCGACTGGGGCACACGAATGGTAGATATGCATTCATCCATGATAGCTTCACTCAGGTGTTGTTGCAATTGCAGCTTATACCAATGTCAGTTGTCTTTATTCAGCATCCGTAATACGAAACTGACTGACATTGTAAATGTCGAGTACTGCGTCTAGACCTCTTCACAATAATTGCCACAAGTGCGGTTGCTCTGATATATTTACGGTCCTTTCTCATCCACTGCGTTCCTTGTCGCGCACAGATCTCGTCTCTTCAAATTTCTTCAATATATTAAATACTGTTGCGTGTGCTCTGTCTGGTCTGTGCGGACACTGAACTCAGTTGTAATCACCCTCGTACTGTGACTACCAATGATCAGCACAATCTCGATCCGATCGGGATGAGTTAGCGCCATGTTGAATTACCTCGGCTCGACTCGAGCATATAGCGAGCTCCGACTCGACTCGAGCAGTTCTAAGTACGGACTCGGCTCGACTCGAGTAGTTCTGAGTACCGACTCGAGCAGCTACTGAGCTCCGACTCGACTCGACTCGAGCACATAGTGAGCGCCGACTCGACTCGACTCGAGCACATAGCGAGCTCCGACTCGACTAGACTCAAGCAGTTGTGACCACTGACTCGACTCGACTCGAGTAGGTACTGAGCACCGACTCTACTCGACTCGAGTCTGACCGAGTCGCAAGTCGACATCGAAATAACTAAAAAAAACTTTTTTAAAGACATTCTTTTTCTTAATCAATTCGTACTAAAAAGTAAAAAATTAATTTGTTTATACATGACTAAAAAGAAAAGAATGGGGTGTGTCATTTCAAGAATTTATGAAGTGACTGTATATGAGAGCGCGCCCCATGAATTTCTGTTTAGGCATGCATAAACAAAATTATTTGTTTCCTTTTTAGTACGAATTGATTAAGAAAAGAATGTTTAAAAAGTTTTTTATTATCTTTTTATGTTAATTTAGTTTCACTATTTGCTTTTGTTTCCTACTAACTTTAGAAACAATGATACTAGAAAGCATGATAGTCGATGTGAAGTTAGTTTATTGATCTCCTTGCCAACGTAATTTGTTGTTTCAAGTTTTCTCGAATAACTGAGCAAGTAGAAAACCGAGATAGCTGTGTATAAATTATCAGGTAAGATATCTTTGCATTACTATGACATCGTCCACTGACTCCTTTTCTGACGATTATGTCAATCCGTTCGGCTGGAGCGGCGAGTCTAACGCTCGAGTCGAGTCGTCGCTCGAGCTCGTGCTCGACTCACTGTAACCGAGTCGCAGTGTGAGTCTCTCTGAGCGCCGACTCGGTTCGACTCGAGCACATAGTGAGCGCCGACTCGACTCGAGCATATAGCGAGCTCCGACTCGACTCGACTCGAGCAGTTGTGACTACTTGAGTCGAGCGAGTCGTTGCCATTCCTATTCCTATCTCCTAAACCGGGATCGGCAAGCCGTCGATCCCGAACTAGCTCGCGGGGATATTCTTGGTAGCTCGCGCAAGGTAAACTTTATTGTATGGCCTGTTAGTAGAAATTCTATCCTTGGTAACTCAACACATAATTCCATATTTGGAGAGTAGCTCTTTCGTCTGGAAGTTGGCCGACACCAATCCTAAACAAATACACTCAGATGAAAACGATTTCACGTTTGAATTTTTGAGAATGAGATAGCCTAAATCGACATGTCAGATGATGCCCTAGCTATTTAACATTCTTCACATAAATCCAAGATGGTGGCTTTGAAAATGGCCATTATCCCTCCATCAGTGATATCCTCATTTGCTCACTCCCTGTAGCCATTTTCGATTTACCAGAGTGTTTCTAGATTTTTGCCTCACCCTGAATTTTAAAACATGTTTTTAAAACGTTATTCTGTTGAAGTTGACAGCATTAAACCGGTGATAACTTTGTAACCGTTCGTTCTAGGTGAAAAATGGAAATAGTGATCCAGAAAGAAAAAGAAATACGATCTTACATTTTGTTCTCCTGCATAATTTGTGCACGAGTCACCGTTTATGAGATAAATGCAAAAAATCTTTTTTGGCCCAATTGTTTTCAAAATGGCGAACAGTTATCGGGCTCTAAACGATGTAAACTTTTGGTATGTTATTGAGCACATCTTTCTGCATAAAATTGTGAAGAAATCCATTGTTATTGTAGTGTTTTTGTACCGTGAATCGTATTTTTCTTTTACTATTTCCCGTGAAATAGAGCAGTCATTTTCGTATGTCATGATGTTTGCAGCTACATTATGCAGCTATAACAGTATATATTGTGGCGATATAAACATCATTTTCAAGCTTATAAACTTTCCTACAACTTGTATTCGAACATTTTACTCATATTTTGGCTCTGATGAAGGCAAAGAAGAAAATATATTACCCAACAGGAATCATTTTTTTTGTTTTATCCTAAAATTATGGAAAAATAGCTACTCGTGGGAAGAAAATGATAATAACATTTTATATTGCGCCCCCCTCCCCAATTCGGGACGGGCAGAAGCCATAGTGCTGTTACCGCCCATAATATTCATTTTATCTTATCTTATTGCACATAATATAAGAAATCTAATAAAACAGAATGAGCCTTCTACGTTCTGGATTAGGAGTTGTGCATCATAAGTGCAGATGGAAAATCCATGATGGTGGAATATTTTTTGAAAATGGCAGAAAACTGGAACTGGAATTTTAAATTTTCTGTGGGTGAATAAGAACAAGATGTAGAACATATTCCAATAGGTTTCATCTTTTTATGTTGAATATTTACCTCAAACACTAATTTCACTCTACTACTTCTGAACGAACGACGTGGAGAGCGCGTGCAGTTTGACCACGTAAAAATCCTATAGAACTTTACTGGTTGACATTATAGATCATATAATAATGCAAATTGTTGAAAAATCTAGTTAAAGTGCAAACCTAACCATATAGGTCCTTGTTTCGTTAATTGAATAAAAAATGCTAAGCTTTGAAAACTCTCATAGAATTTACCGTTAACAACTTATTGGAATAACTTAAATGGGAAAATTTTCTACAAAATTTCAATACTTACCTTTGATAAAATTCCATTTATATTCTTGAAAACGAAGTTCTTGACAACTACTAAATCTGAAATATTAATTTAGGCGTCCATTTCCAAAGGGGTCCTTGTCCTAAAACTTTGTTATTGAGATATTGGCATCGTTGAGTTTATTTTATCATTTTCTAATACATTAGTCAGGTTTTGAGGTTCAAAATCGTCTCAAAAGTCATTTAATTATCATAAGAATTTATTGGACAGAATCATAATTAACAGTAAAAGTTGTACATATTTTTATCTTTTCCAATATCCTTTTGGAAGAAGGTAAAATATTGTTAAACTAATACTTCTACAACTTTGTAAGATATTCGTAGCTGCATATTAGCTCTAGCTTTAAAAATAAGAAGTGTAGAACAAGTGTTTTTGTCGATTTCCCGTTTGGAAATGGACGACTCAATTATCTAATTGTACTGAACGAAGTCCCTAACCTTTCTCAACAGTTTTTTATAATATTATGTTCAGTGTTTGAACATTAAACAATTGAACTTCTTAGTTAGTATTGTGAGTGGAGAAACCGACAGTCTATTTTATTGCCATTGAAATCTCCAACAAAATTGCAAATAACCCGAGATTAAACTCTCGAATTATAAATTTTAATACTGTTGTGTTAATAGTTAAAGATAATGTATGAAAATTTAATGTCAACTCAAAATTCTCTGAGAGGAAAAGCCACAAACTTAGTCATATTAAATGTATTTTTGATGCATTCGCATTATAATTGGGGGAAATCAGTGCATGTTGTTATAACCAATAGTGAACCGCTGTACCACCAAGATTAATGTTAAGGTAGGCATATAATCGAATTTGGGCGATTAATTGTAATAAACAATCTGACAATTAGAATTAAAACAAGTTAATGAAACGCTAGTAAACTTATTCTACTTCTAAGATGTAAGCAAAATGCAATGCTTTAATATTTCTAATTAAACTTAATTAAAGTTAATTTTAAATACAAAACTTTCAGTGCAATAAAGCCATTGCAGTTTATGTTCGTCTACATAGTTTCTTTCTCTTGTTATATCGTTACTTTCTGTCTTAGAATATTTTAACAATTTAGACGATAAATGGCATAAGAAAAAATATCTGACACGTCTCTTAAGTTTCTTGCATCAACAAAGTTTATAACTTGTTAGAGGAAGTTTCTGAGATGAAAACTTGCCATAATTATTGCTCGCTTCATTCTCTCACACAAAGTTCGCAAATTGCTTCAAAGTAGATCAGACGTGCTCTGAGAAAATGTTTATTTTAAAGTCATCTTATGAAGGTAACGGAAGAACAATTTTTTTTTTGTCAGTATTTTCGACGTACCCCCCACCATTTTCATGTATACATTTCACATATTGCATTTCTCAACTTGCTTTATGGGCCAAGATGCTTAGAGATGCGATGCATACGTTTAAAGATGGTAAGCTCTTGTAGATTTGGTTAAGGCGTTTCATTGTTTTGACTTTTGTTTTTCTCTACCGCAGCAAATTTTAGTACTAAATTAACTGAACTTCAACTTTTACGCGGATGTGCAGGTACAATTTATTAGAAAGTCATAAAATATTTTCTTGAACATAATTTATTTTACATAGTTAAAGAAATTTTATTTTGCTTCGACTTATAATCAGTGTTTCTCAGTATTTTAGGGATCGGGGCCTTGCACAATTATGTTGAACCCTTCTAATACCCAGTTAATGATGTTTTAGGTACGAGTTCTAAAGCCGAAGGCTCCACGGTTGAGAAAAACTTTAATTTCACTGAAATTTGTGTATCGTTGACATTTCCGAATGATTTCAAGGCTTTAAGGCAGCCTTTCCCAACCAGGGGTCCGCAAGACGATCTCGGGAGTCCGCAAAACAATGGGGGAGAGATACATACAGTGATGAAACAGCATTGTTTGATAAAATTACCGAATAAATAAAGACAAGCCAATTATAAATGATGTTCGACCTACAAGGAACTGACTGTACTTCAACGGGAATCTACTCTGATTATACTTGTCACCTTCATTTATTTTTAATGTATAGTACTTTACACTTTAACATCTTTTTATTTTTGACAGCGCCAACGAGCGTGTTTAGTCTAAAAGGTAAAAGGGAATGCGAAAGTTTTGTTCATCAATCTTCGAAAGTTAGTGTGAAACTTCGTCATATTAACACAGTTTTGTGACACTTGGGGTTTTCCCCCCTTTGCTCTTGGTAAAACTATTATTGGTTGCAGGAGAGGAAAGGATAAAACTTGCCATAATTATTGTCTGCTGTCTGCAATGATCCTGTACCATGGTTCTTGAGCTTGTAGGCGAAGAAACTTGCACTGGGTTATTGCTTTGTCTAAATCTGAATACAGGTAGGTCTTAAAGGGAGTTGGAAAGCAATACTGTGGATCATGTTCCCGAATATGATCGGTGGCTAAAATCAGTTTCGCTAAAACGCGGAAACAGCGAAACAAGTAACGCTATTGAAGGAAAAACTATCCAGGCTCAAAAGAAAAAAGTGCAAATTAAAATGTGAAAATGTGAGATAAATATTTAGAGATCGGGTTTACTGTACTCGACGCAAACGGTGATCTGAAACAGCAGTGTGTTGTTTGTGGCGAAGTGTTATCGAATGAGAGCATGGAATAATCGAAATTGCAAATTTTAAAATTAAACATTTTGATTGGTTAAAAATCGGTTGATTATTTTAGAAATAAGATGACATAACTTAGTGCTTCAGAAAAATTAGTTAAGGACATTTTGTCTGGACGAAGTAAGGAAAGGGCAGTGTTGCCTTCTTATGAAGTGGCTTTATTAATTGCAAAAAAGGAACTACCTCACACAATTGGTGAGGATTTAGATCCTTCAGCTGCCAAAGTGACGAAATGCTTAATGTTTGGCTAAAAACTATCAAACGTACTATCTTCAATTTCACTGTACTCCAGGACTACCCGATTACGGAGCGGGCATCATATTACGGCTCCACACCGCTCGTATATTTCAAAAGAGAAGTCAACAGTTTTTAAATTATTATCCTCCACCATTCCAAAGAAAAACAACAACCCCTCGATATATATATATATAGTATAATGCAATGAGGACTACAAAGGGGGCCGCATTGTGGAAAAGATTGGGTACGGCTGTTTTAAGGCAATGGTTTTCAGAGCAATATGTAAACCTATTTTACTCAATAGAGCTGATCCTACATAATCCTAGAGGACGACAAAGTTAATTTAAAAATTCATCATAAGTTGTATTCTGATATACAGCGCACAAATAACTTGATTTCGGTCTCATATGTAGCTACAACAATTTCCTTAGAATAGTACGTTAATGTCCAAAAAGCTCCGAGGCTACACGTATCAACGCATTTTAATGTTAAGGTATTTTCAACCAGTCTACATCACACCAAGAAAAGAAACACTAAAAATTAATAAAAAGCGAAAATTAAAAAAATCTTCAGCCTCTGACAAATATATTTCAGAATTTAATTCCTTGTCAACCGTGACACGAATTTTATTTCATAATGAATATTAAAAGTTAAATACAGACTGAGGTAACGTTTTAAACTGTTCGTTGAATTTAGGCTTACCACTTCAATGTTTTACGTAGCAGACAAAAATTCTAAAAATATTTTAAGTTCATGTTTTAGAAGGTCACCAAAACCGTTCTTGCTGTGTTTGAGGTCGCACTGATACGGTAATAAGTGTCTTGGGTTCTGGAATAGCAATGGTCAGTACGAACATTGATGGTGACCAAGACAGACGCTTAGCGCACTCACACAGTCATAGCTCGAGTAATGGCGAAGACAAATGGAGGTGTTGAAACAACTCATTCAGAATTGTCTGCTTTATGTCTTTAAGATGGACTTGTCCACAGCCGAGTCAAGTCGCTGAATACGTCAGGCCTTCCCAAGTAACACACAAACGTTGAAAATACGTGGATTAAACGTTAGTACCGAAACGTTATGTTAACGTTGTAAATGTACCGAAATGTCCGCATGTTCAACGGTTTATTTGACGTTGAATAATAGTTGAGAAGAAACGATGAAGAAACGAATTTAGTTGACCAAAACAGAGTAGGAATGCTGTCTATTGGTGTACACACATTTAGTTTTATTTTATCCGTTGCTTTTATCACGGTATACGGTGTTAATGTTTTATCAGTAAATAATCCGAGCGGCTGCTGTGTGGTTCGAACAGAGGAACGTTCTGCACTTCTCGTTGGTAGCTCGACGCGTTTTCCACTTATCCAAGAATCTACCTGGAGAGGCCACTATTCTTTTACTCTATCGTTGAAATTAAATGTTCTTTGAAATATAGTTTAAAATTAAACATGTTTTCAACATGCAAATGAAAACATGAAAAATATAATTATTTTCATTCCATTTGCTTTTAATTATAATATTTAAGCAATTAAATTAGAAACGCAAGTGTGAAACGAAATCTAGGACATAGTATGAATGATAGTTGAAAGTGCGTCACATTAACGTCGTATCAACGAAATTCTAACTTCGTTGAATATTGTTTAAAATTCAATCTATTTTCAACTTGTACATGAGAACACCAAAATTAGTTTCTGTCATTCAGTTAGTTTTTAATTATATTATTTTGACATAACATCAGTGAGAAAGGCATTGAAACAAAATCTATTATACCATAGTTTAATAGTTTATTTTGTATTTTAGTGCTGCGAACAGCGTAAGCAAAAATACAGCACCTGTCTAAAAAAAAATGGGTTCGAACTCCCAGTTAATATACGAAAACTCGTATGTACATAGAAAATAATAAGGTTATACAAACACATTTCAGTATTCCTAGTCACATGTTCCAAATACACATCATATAATCATATACATATAATAAAAGTTAAAAGTTAAAGGATTTCATACAGATTGTCCTTAAAATTTACTTTTGTATTGACATTCATTTCTAGTTTTTTTTAAGGCAAGTAAATGAGTTACAGCACATTGTAATTTATGATAAGTCTTACTAAAAATTTATTTTTTTACCAGTCTGTATAATATTTGTGTCCCTTGTACCATACCTGGAAACTTTGTATACTATATTTTCTATTACGTATTCTGATGTATAAAATAAAATATTGAATACACGTTGTATTAACGTCTTATCATCGCAATGAGGTCTTTGTTGAAATATGATTTAAAAATAAACGTATTATTTTTAACCGATGATGGTTTCTCAACGAAATGAACCTAAAATAAGCGTTGAAAACGCGTGCGTTTGCTACTAGGGTTTGGAGATAATCCTGTGAACGAACGCATCGCCAGGTATTGGTTGTAGAAAATTAGGTCGGGATATTTGTTCCTGTTTGATGAACGCCGCAGTGGGCGCCCAGACCCTGGATGACAAGGCTCTGATAGCGGACATAGAGCAGGACAGCAGCCAAACGTGTGGTTAGCTCGCCGAACGCTTCCATGTTTCCGAGGAAACAGTCGACAGTCTGTTTTTCGTTGCTTTCTAGGCACCGCAGCACATCCATATTCGATCGAATGCTCACCAATTACGAAAAGTGGCTCCTGTATGAGACTCCCAAGCGCTCTAGACACTGGTTGTAACCGCGGGATCCTGTGCTTCGCAGCACAAGACAACCTCTCCACCCACGCAAGATCATACTCTATATCTGGTAGACTAGACGCCAAGTGGTGCACTACGAGCTGCTGCCAACGGAACGGACCAAACCATCACTGTGACTTGTACTCGCACCAGTTTTAACACGTGCAACAGATACTACAGCTGAGGGAGGCAGCATTGGTGAGTCGCAAGGGAGTATTCTTCCTTGCCGACGATGCCAGGATGCATGTAGCGGGGGTGGTCAGGGATACCATACAGCGACTTGGCTGTGAGACGCTGTGTCATCCACCGTAGTCCCCGGACCTTGAGAGATTATCGTCTCTTCCATTCCCTGGACAACCACCTTCGGAGGAGATCCTTCACCAATGAGGCAGACTTGCGGCAGGCGCTCACGGCCTTCTTTGTGTCCAATACCACCTCCCACACAGTTCTACCACCAGTGCCTCGCAGAAACGCTAGAAGGTGACAAAAGGTGCTTGATTTCGATGGGGACTACTTTTAGGACTAAGGACAAGTGACATTTTCTGTGTACCTTTCCGTTTCTATCAAAGAACGTGAAGCACTTTTTTGGTTATCTTGTATAAATTAATCCTATGTCTTTAAGCAAACAAATATATTTTTTAAGATATTCGAAACATTTTAAGTCTATTTTTTAAATCATATAGCTACTATTAATACTTCATAATTCCCAAGTATCTTGAAAGATTCTCTGATGCTCAAGAAATGACTTTAGTATACTTGGAAATTTATTGAAGATTTCATTTTATGAAGTAGGGGTATTCATACGAAGAAAACTTTATATAGTTGACAACATGTTTGCTAAAATATTTTAAAAATATTTTTCATTCTGGAATATATCGTCTGCCCCTTTTTTTTTATTAATACATATAAAAATGTATAAGCATATGAACAGTGATGTCATTTCAGATTTTGTTTGTGGGGGGAGCAAGATCAATAAGAAAAGACCTGATACGATGTATTCATTGTATGTTGGAAAATTCTTGTTTTGGTTTCTTTTTCTTGGTATTGAATTGCTTTTGCGGCAAGCGACTAGCAGGTACCGTATTATTTTTATTTCAATGGAAATTGTATTTTAAAAATATGCAAGTATTTTTGTTAGATTTTGCACTAAGACTAATATAATGAATCTATTGTAAGTACCCACCTGAAGAAGAAGGTGATATTTGAGAATGTTTTTTCGGCTCCTAGAAAGAGAAAATGTGGTTGAAACAAGGCAAAATAATTTTATTCCTTGCTTACTGTTATTCTGGGGAAACCGTTATGTTGTATTGTATAGTTGTTATATTGTCTTATTAAAAAAGAAATGAGCTCAGATATATTTGGCCTTTTTAGATTGCAGGCACCATTTGGAGTATGTGTAAACAAACCTTCGGGGAATCTTTGCTAGTCAGTTTTATTGGAGAAGAACCGTACACGCTTTGAAATTGAAATTTAAGAATTCGCATGTCCCTGCCATAAGTAAGCAGCTAGTTGGAGAGGTCTCATAAACATTCATCAATTGACATGGTGTATAAAAGGTTGTAAAAAGCATGTTTGCAGAAAAAGGTAGACTGAACCTCAATTAAAATGGTCAGAATTTATGGGTAAAGGTAATAGAAGAATACACATGGGTTTATAACTTTGAGGAAGAAAAAGAAATAGTAGATACTATACAGTAATACCGTTGCTTGAAGATGCCGAGGATATTTCTCGAAGAATTTTAAATCGAGAAAGAAGGTTTCCAGAAAGATTTTTTAAGTCGCTGAAGAAAGAGAATATTGTGGAAGGTTGCAGACGATTTACATTTCTATAAATATTCGCAAGTGAGCTCTGTAGCCTTATACTTTATTCAGCTTCGTTTTGGAACTGTGTACTAGAATTGTTCTTTTGCGATTTCGAACTGTGTTCTGGAAACTGAATATACTGTTATATTATTGGAGAAGAAGTAAGTAATCATATATTCTATTTATCGATTTTTTTTTAAAAAAAAATAGCTACTCTGATCTTAAACTTTAACATCTAGTTAAATTACAAACATTCATGCCCCAGCTGGGGTTCGAACACAATACGTTTAACTGGAGATATTTTTCTGCTAACATTTACTTCTCCTTTTTACAACTCAAGTTGGAATATGCTCCTATTATTTTGGAATATACAGAGATCATTCTGATTGCCTTGTTTGATTAAATACATTTCTTTGGCGGGTACAGAACATTATTTTGTGAAACCACTTACTAATTGTTTTTTAATTATTTCAATGATGAATCTGTTGTTGAGTAGCAATTTTAATATTTTATGAATAATTTGGTCATTGGAACGGTTCTCTGTGAGAATCGAACATAGGATCTCCGGAATGTTCAACATACACTGTATCGTTACGGCCAAAATTATATATTTTTATGTTTACTGGATACATGCTTTGTTCAAAGATTCGTGGCGATTCGCCATTATTTGAAGATGAGATTTTACTTTAACTGTAGGCCTAAAGCTTATTTTATATGCACGCGTGACAATTTACCATTACCTGTGTCTGTTCTGGGAGTCCATACCTGGATCATTGCCACTTGTGTTCCTCACCAATTATACGCAGAAGCTGTTCGAAATTAAATAGAGTTTGAGTGGGCTACACATATTTTTGACTTATGCTATGAAATTAACTGTGGTCGCTCTTAGCTTTTTTAAATATGATTCGCATTAGACAGGAACTAACAAGATTTGAGTCAGAGTGCTGTGAAAGATTAATACATAAATGGCTCCATTTTATAGTCCTAAAATTGAAATCTTTTGCCGAGGTTTTATTAATGTCCCTGGACAAGACTAGAAGCCATGAATTTATAGTTAGAGATGATAATATTAAGAGAAATGGGGCAATATACTTCTTAAAGAGTTGTCATTCACATTTTGCTAAATTACATTATAATTCCGAATGCTTGATTTTTCAACAGAATGGGAATATATTTAAGCGCTTGTTGTAACTATTAAATATAAGCAGTTTGATTTTAAAAATGTTTATTACCTTCACTGACACGAGGCTCTGTTATGCGCAATAATTATCGATTTATGACAGGTTTTCAAAATTAAAACATTGGCACCCCCAAACTGAAAATACGCGCAGAATCCCTGACTTCACGTTAATTTTATTGAACCCCTTAGTAGCCTACAAGGCTTTAATTTTGAAAATAATGTTCTTATGTAATATTAATGTGACTTGAAAATAAGACTCATATGTAGATACTAAGACTATAATTTTTATTTTCAGATTTTTATTGATCGAATCATTGGAGGACCAGACAGAACGATCAGTTGTGAAATTAGATAATTTTCCTAATTAATTAATTAAATATCTTCGGATTTTAAATTTAGTTTTTACACCTTTAGGCACAGACCGGATTTATTATTCCACATCCATGGGCATGCACTCAGTGTTTATTATTTTATTGGGCAGAAATCAAACTTAGCAATAGCGGTGTAGGAACTTGGCTACCATGGATCACTGTGTTTATACATATAACTGAATTTTCGGTCTATTTTGTAACTAATATTTACCTCTATTTGATTTGTGAATGCTGTGCAGGATTTCTAAACTAAAAATCCTAGGGTTCACTTAAAAATAGAATAGACTAGGCCAGTAAAAATTGAATCATATCTTGTTGGCGAAATATTATTTATTTATGACCCTCAGAGAACTTTGGCTCAGGCCATATGGATTTTTGAAATGGTGAATATTCTTTATTAATGGTGGAATGAAGAAAATGGGAGAACACTAATATTTTTATTTCCTTTTGTATAAGGTAAAACAACATTTAAGATTCCAGATTAACCGTAATCCAATTCCGTGTGAGGTGGATACTAAAATCTCTCCTAACATGACCCAATATTTGATCCATCTTTATCATGCTACAAATATAGTCCAGTATATAAAGATCAATAAACTTTATTGTAAATAAAACTAGATATCACCATACTTAACCATTCTAATTCCAGATTTCTGATTATGACATTATTCGCTAGTTAACACTGGTTAAAAACTTCTCATAAAAATACATTTATTATCAATGGAAATATCCTTGATCCTTTTCACATGTCATTCATTTACTAAACAAACAATTTTTCAAACATGGCGTTTAAAGGATGAAAGTTCCATTACAATGTCAACAGATTGAGAAAACTTCTTTCTTTTTCTTTTCTCTGCTAAAAAATACAAATATTCCATTGCGTTAAAATACTATGTTGGTCGTTAAATCAGTATCTTATTTCTTACAACTCACCCTTTCTCCTTGAAGTCTGAGCTACGCATCGCTTAAATCCCTTCCTTTAAAAAATTAATCTCTGATACATCAAAACAGTACCCACTATACTGTATTTGTACCATAAATGATTTGACAAAGTTCATAAGTTCGTTTTCATTAACACTCACAAAATCCAATTTCTAAAAATTAAAAACATCTCATAAATTTATTGCAACATTAAATAATAAAGAACTGAATTTTACCTAACCATTACAAATCAACGAAGCTATTTAGGACATTCATAGTTGAATAAGGCATAGTTAATGTAGGTACAGATATCTTCCGAACAAGGAAGATATCTCGCGGACTGTTTCGATTTTCCATTCATTAAACAAGGAGCAAAATCAGTAGGGAGACAGGCTTTACACAAGGGAATTCAAGCTGCAGAAGATATGCTTGAAAACCGTCCTATCAAGGAATCTTTTAAAGCACGCCTTTGCGAAGCAGGATCATCTTTAAGAACTAAAGCTGAAAATAAAGTCAGCCAGTTGCTTAACGGTAACGGTAGAAGGGCATGTAAGCGTAAGGCCCGTGCGTATTGGACCACAAACTTTAAAAAGACGACGTGTTAGTGTAGCGACTCATTTTTGGTTGGTCGCAACATATCTTACCCTCTCCCCCTTTTTAGTGTCTTCTTTTTCTTTTTTATGTTCGTGTTTTATCGGGAACATTTTTGTCTTCGGCTAACTTCGAAGTGTTTATTTGCCCACATATCAATAAGCTGAGTCATTCAGATTTTATCTTACATTGTTGTTTTGGCAGGATTTTATTCTTATTGTTTCTTCATTTTAATACTTGATAATTTTTTGCATATTTTATTTCATCACTTTCTTCAACAATTATTCTTTTGTTTAAATCTTCAGATAGAAATTAAACGATCTGACTTCTGTTTTATTTTTCGTTGAAAGTTTTGTGGTAAGCCACACATACCCTTTCCGATCTTTCTTCTTTTTTAATTCTCGTCTCTCATTGGTTAAGTCCAGTCAGGAGTTCGATCATGGTTGCCCACGTTGATCATGGGCTGCACAAGAAACTAGCTGCCCTTGAAATTGTTTATATGTCGTATAAAAATGTCAATGCAGCCCATTATTTAATACAAATATAAATATAAATGCAGCCTCTTCACAAGAGAATAATTATTTTGTAGTATCAGTTTCTACGTACCGAAGAAGTGAGGCTGAGATATTGTTACCGACCGTACGCGTTTGAAAGTTTCCATGTTGTCCCATCTACAGAGAGTGACCTTCGAGCATGTTTTGGCAGTTTATGTGCGTGAAGTTGTTTTCAAGTATATATGTGACGTGAAGTGTTTTTCTTTCGTTTTCTAAATGAAATATGAATATAATTATTTGTGGTGCTAAGCCCTTTTCTTCCGAGTTAAAGTGATTCAGTATATCTATAGCATGACAGTGGTTTGTCGTTTGTCTAAAGGAATCATGTGTGAAGTGGTAATGTCTGCTTAATTTGGTAGGCATCGTGGGTCGGTTTATTATCAGGTAATGTCTCAAATTTCTCAGTTTCTCTCTCTGAAGTCCAAGTCTGTTTCACTTACATTTAGCTAGCGAAATTTCAGCACGTAAATTTTGGTTAACATGCGTTGAATATTTCACCTTGTACTACGCTATAGTAAATGCTACTTTTCAAATGCATAGTCTTTTCCCACTCAGTATTTTTATCCGATAATTTTGCAAAATTGGTATGTCTAAAATTGCACGAAATCCCTACAGCATGTCCATGTTTGTTAAAAGAGAAAATTCTAACGATTCGCAATGTTTTGTTCGATAACCGGAAAAGTTTAAAGCTTCTTCGTTGCGTTCGCAACCGTAAACCATTTCGTTCATAGAAATTTGTACTGTGAATTTACACCTAACCCAGCTATAGCTTACCATGTTTGTATTATCAGGAGGTTAGGTTGTGTGAAGTTTAAAAAGTCGAAAATATAATGTTTAGACAATGTTTTGAAACATGAAAATAAATTGCTGCCCAGTAGCTAGATTTGTAGATTAATATTTTCGTAGAATGAAATGTTAATCTTCAGTAATTGTGGAAATTTTGGTTTGGCTGAGCTAAAGCGTAAAATATTTATCATGTTTTAAAAAGTAAAATTAACCTATTCCTTTGGAAAATAAGTATGTGAAATCTCTTTTCTGTTCTTAGGCAGAGCTTTTTCCGTAAATATTTAATTTACTCTTTTGTTATGTGAAATTAACAGCATCTTCAATGTTCATTTTGATGTTCAAAATTCTCTTCAGAAACGTTTTCGCCAAGAAATTCGGTATTTCGTCTTTTTGCATTGCGTTTGTCATTTTTAAGTAAAAAAATAAATTACATATTACCAGATATTTCATCTGCCAAGGTTTTTATTGTGAAGTAGGTAGTTTAAAATTACTGTGGTATTGCTGTAAATGTTCCCAACCTTTCATCATTTCAGTTCGCGAGGTGTTATTTCATGTGTATGTGAGAAGGTAATTGCAGATGAAGTTAAAGTTTGATATTTTGATCCAATGCTTCAGGAATCTTTAGGGAATAGTAAAATCAGTTAAGTTTATTTAAATTTCGTGATGAATGTTAGCCAGTGCATGGCTGTGTTGAGCTTTGTATTATTTTAGGGGCCTAGTTGCCTAGCATGTTGTGTTCTGCTTTCCTGCGGGATGTTTTCGCCTGCGTCTACCCCTTCCTCTTTTTGGGGATGCCTTTTTCTACGTGAAATTTTCTGTTTTTTTTTTCAACTTTCTGTGTTTCGGCATTTCTTGCGGGTTTCTTCAACGCATGCTTAGTGTACTAGACTAGTGTATGTTCTGTCTTCGATGTCGCTCAAGCAGGGTGCTGACGGGTAGGTACCCTCCGTGTCTTCAAGTCCGATAGCTGTTTTTCTTTTGTTTTTTGCCATCTCCTGTGGCGTAATGTAGGCTTGTCTCCCGGGTAGGTTTCACCACGTGATGTGAAGTTAGGTAAGTCCCCTTTTTGCAACAGGGCGCCTAGGGGCGCCTTGTTTGCTGTTCAGTCTACCTGCCTTCATGGAGCGATTACTTTACATTTGCAACAAAATAAAGACTAATTTCAGATATATATTTTCAGATAAAAATGCCGTTTCTTACACCTAGAAGTAATGAATGCTGTACGAATGAATTTGATTTATTTTCTGTCCCTGTGACACATACTGCAACCGAGAGTGTCGACCAATTTCATAGCTTTCTTCTCATGGCCTATAGAATTTCTTGTGCCTGGAGATACTGGTGAATATATTCTTAATGCACATATTTATCTTTATGTTAAGTGTAAAGAATTAAGGGAAAATTAAAACAATTTATAAGTAGCAGCAGCAGGGCCACCAGATGTTTTAGCAGATAATGTAGGGCCGGTGAATAACTTTTTACATGCACTTTTTAGCCAAGTTAATGTTTCTTTAAATGATAAGATTGTTTCTTCTTCAAATGCTACGTACCCATTTAGAGCTTACTATGAAACTTTACTTATTTTGAAGATGGAAACAAAACTCATTTAACCACTTTATGATGGTACAAGGATACTGCATGGCATTTTAATAATCACAATGAAAATAATGCTGGTTGTTTTAAACGAAAATCTCTTCTTGCTGGTAGCGCATTCATTGAAGATGCATTCTGCTTAATGACAGCTGAAAATTCTACATTTAAAGTTAAACTGAAAGACATTATTGTTTATGTTCGCCGATTTAATATTTCTGCAGATTCACCTTTACAATTAAACAGTTTTGTGAGTCATGATACTGCAAAATTACCACTGACTAGAGTTGAAACAAGAGTACATACTATTCCTGCAAATGTTGATTCCTATAATCTTGATAATATTTTTCTTACAAATATACCAAAGGGTCTCAATATAGGTTTTATTGCAAAAACTGCCTTCAACGGAAAATACCATGAAAATCCCTTCCACTTTCGAACATGAGATTAACAAGTTGCAACAACAAGTTGGTTCCAAATTTTATGCTCCCACTCCTCGTACCCCGGATTATGCATAATCAACTATGCGTTCAAAGTTATCACACCCTGTTCTCTGGAACTGGTGTATCTCATGAAAATGTAAGTCATATGGTCACATATACTGATTACCCTCATGGATATACTTTTCATGCTTCATTTTTTTATACTACTAATACTTTGTATGATTCTACATAGGATGTTATTAAAGATTCTCCCATTAATCTCCAATGGGGTTCAGTCAAAATCTTGCTCATTCTACGGTATTTTATGTATTATTTACGCTCAATTTATTCCCTTATACGGATCGATAAAGATTGAAATGTATATACGGACCATACCATGTAACATTTAGTTTAGTTTGACATCAACTATGAGAACTATCATACACTTTTCAGCCTTCGATTATAATTAAGAAAATAATTTCGTAGTTAAAGATTTAGTCATAGTTCATGTAGACACCAATAGTCTCCAAAGTTGGATATTTAAAGCTCCTTTTCCAATAACAAAGATAATTCCTAGTTTAAGATATGCGAAACCAGCGTGTATTTAGTTTAGAGTGCATAGAAGGCGAAGTTGAATACAGGGAAGTTAAAAACATAGTTACGAAGTATACCTCGCACAGTAAAATATTTTCACTCACGGCAAAGCACAACAAATTTTCCTAGAATCTCTTCTACAAAGAACAGTGATTAATTTGGAAGATATACAGTGTCCAAAATATAATGCTTTAGCATTTCCGTCACAAAGTTGAATTCAGCATCTTCATCAGTTTACAAGCTTTCGTTGTGCCTTAAAAGTAGCTTAAGTGTATGCAAACTATTTAACTTATTATCATCTACGATCTTTTATTCCACCTGAAAACAGAACAGTTTATGAACCAACACCAATAAGTGAAAGTGATTCAGATGTGGAGTGATGAGATTTTAAAAACTGTGCTTCAGGACTGTACTAGTACAACTACGCTTACTGGAATTTGTTCAGTGGACACTTTGCCTAAACAAATTAATAATCTGGCGGCACTTATGGTGAATTTGAGTGGTCAAGTTCTCCTGGAACTCACTGGAGTGCCATATATATTAATAAACATACACGAGGTCAATATTTCGATAGCTTCGGAAATGAACCTACTAAACGGATAGTAAAATTTTTAAAACGAAATTGTAAATTATATCATGTGAATAAAATTCAATTCAACATGAAGAATCTATTCTTTGTGGACTATTCTGCATTTTATATATTTATTTCACTGTGTGAGGAAAAAATATAGTTTCTAGTTTTCATACTACGAATCTTCAAAAAATGATGAGACTGTAAAATCTCTTGTAAAAAATATTAAAAAACGAAAAAAAATGTAAATAAAGTTTTTTAATATAAAAGTAAAACTAAATCTTTAATTTTAAAAATCCATGAAAGAAAGGAAAAGGTAGAGTGTACAGAAATATATTTATTTCATAATTATATAATCGTTTTAAGAAAACTGAAAATGTGAAATAGAAAAAGATAAAAATGAAGCCTGTAGAAGGTAACTTAACTTGAATGATAAGTATTGCGTAATATTGTGCAATATTGTGCAACATAATAAGTTCTAGCATGTTTCCTCGAGTATAAACAAAAACGAGACACAAAATAACATGATAGAGATTTTTTTTAAATCTTTTCAAACACACAAAAATACCTACGAACATCATCGGGACAAAGAAAAAATTCGCCAACACCTGTTTTAAGGCGAATATAAAGAGAAACATGTTCTATCTTGCTCCGCACCGACATATTTTACAGTCAAGCAAAAGAATGCAAAACAAAAAGAATCTATTGTTCACTAAAGGAAAAGAATGTGAAACAAAAATAAAAGAACACGTGTGCAAAATGATTCCAGGAAAAGTCACTGTGTAAGAATATCTTGTCCATACATGATCGGTGAGCATAAAAGAAGCGAAACAATAATTGTTAAAGAAATAAATATGTAATTGAACTGGCGCCGCTGTCAATCAAGCAGCAAACAAAGAAAAACTTGCCCCCCCCCCCGAGCACCGTAGATCCGAAACAAGAAAAAACTCCGCGTCGGCCCATTGTCCATTCAAGCGAACACCTGGTTTTAAAAGAACACGTGTGCAAAACAGTTCCAAGAAAAGCCTGGCATGTTCTTGTACGTTCCCCGATGACCATAGTTGTAAAGCAACTTGTTCCCTCTTCCCCATGAGTACCACAAGTGCAAAACAAAAAAATACGCGTCGACCTATTTCAAAGAAACAACTCTGCGCAAGCACAGTTTGTTACCCCCAAAATATCGAAAGTCGTAAAAGAAGAAAATTAGTTGTCAAATGGATATTTTATGTGTAAGACACGGAAACATATATGCTGCGCGTTCACACCAAATGTGCGACTACTCTCCATCAAAATAAAATCATGATTCCCATCTCAAAAATAAAATTATGTCCTTAATAGAATGCTGTAAGAAATTTACTCTATCGCCTTATACGGTTTCGGACACGCTACACACCGGGTTTTCCCGGACGCTAGGGGGCACAACAGAGCGGCTAACGGCAGGTTAATTAATGGCCACTGACAATAAAAAATGTTTGATTTATTTAAATCAACAATTAATCATATCGTTAATCAATTCGTATCAACTTCATTCCAGTTCTATGCTTTCTATAACCACCTCGGCCCAAGGTCACCTCTCCCTACTCCTCTAACATCCTCCTACAACAACCTCAGAATGCTATATCCAGTAACCATGGTCAAAACTAGTTACAAAACCGGTACAACAAATTTGTTTCCCTCTACTACTCACTATGGTTCGGAAATTATTGATTTATATTGCGTTTAGTAACATTCAGAGGTTGAAATTCAACATCTGCACCACAACCAGGCAGATAATTAGTTGCACTGGAATAGAAAAAGTAGATGTACCATAAAAGCTCGAATCGAATATTCTCGACATCGAACAAGACTCGATTTGAGCCAGTATGGCATTCTTCGCTCTAAATGAATGTTGTCTGCTACTATAATAAAAGCAACCCGATTATTCAGTGAAACGACATTTAGGACTGTAATATCAGAAAATAAGTTTGTAGGAAAGATAATCGCATTATTCGTTTAAAAGGAAAGAAATCGCTAAAAAATCCTGAAAATCGTTTTATTCGCGAATGCAATTCTACTTAATTTGCCACTTAGGCTGCAATACTTGAGTATCAGTAATATTATTTCTTAGAAATACCGACATTAGGGCATGCGAATTTTGCCTGCCTCTGTCAGTATCCAACATTTGGTCTCACTTCCTGTAGCTATTTTCGACTTACCAGAGTGCTTCTAGACTTTTACCTCAACTTGAAATTTAAAACATGTTTGAATATATTTTTCTGATACTTTTTTTTTTTCTTTTTGATGAGTGCTATTTTCTTGCCTGCCTTTCTTATTATATCAGTCAGTATTTTATTTCCGTTAATGATATCTTCTTTAACTCTTTCAAGGAACTGAATCTGTTGCTTAATTCTGTCTCGAATGTCTGTCCGCTCTTGATAAATTTCCTAAATCTGAAATTGGCGATTTTTCTCTCTTTAGCTTCTTCCTCTGAAATCTAGTGTTTAGTTTCTTCTTACTATCCTATGACCACTCTAGATTTTGAAAACAGAACAGACGAAGAAATTCCCAATTATTCGACAAAACAGAATCTATTTCATTTTAGCCCCATTTGGGCCATTTTCATGTCCACTTCCTCTGACTTGAAATGGCTTCTTGAAAAAAATGAAGACTATTGGAAATGAACAGTTTTGAGAATTCCACTAACTTTTCTGCTCTCTTGTATCTTTTGCGAGATCCAAAGTTTCCCACTTTCGTGTCACTGCTCTGCTTAGCTCTTACTTTCGCATTGAAGATTCCCATTATAATTTTCTAATATGATTTGCTGCTATCCAAATTTTTCTGTATATCCTCGTATAGGTCTTCGACTTTCTCCTCCGGAAGTGTTGTTATTGGAGGATATATCTGTTAAAGGATGGGTCATGATAAGGGCCAGTTTCTGCCTATCAATGGATTATTATGAAAGTTGAGACCTGTAATCTACACGATATTCCGCGTCAAAGTTCGTTTAGATTATGTTGAGATCATTTCCGGTTGTCCCTGTAGAGCGTCCGGAAGTTACCCCTTACTCCAACCTTCGAAAAGTCGAGGTGGGTGCGTGTTAACCGGATTTACGTGGAAAGCGCCAACATGACGGGAAAAGTTGTAATAATGTTTTGTTCCGCTGATGAAAGCGCACAAAATAACCAAATAGCAAGACCACAGGTGTATTTGGTACATTATGAGAGCAATTTGTTTAGGAAAAAACGTGTTCGGTGAACCTGTATTTCGCCATCAATATTCGTTTTCGGAGTTGTAGTAACAATAGAGCGGACACTCAGAACAACACCAAAAATATGCCAAACTGTAGTCTGATATGTCTACTTGAACATACTACAAACTCATATTGTTCTGGAAATCCGCTATATATTAAAAAAAACTGTTCACTTTATTTCGCATGTATGATATGAATCCATAGTGAAGCAAAAAGTTCAATTATGCAAACAATAAACTATCAAATGAAAAGATGTGCATACTTCGGGGTTAAATATCGTCCTGAAGAAAGCTTAATCGTCTTCTTCATCGTCAGTCCAGTCATCATCTACCTTACTCTGGGCATCTTCGACGTAATCCTCATACGATGCAGAGCCATGGAATGCGGTTGGGTCGTGGTTGCGAAATCCAAGGTATCACAAGACCGAAGCTACGTGAGCACAGCAGCTTATCACCCTGGCACCGGTCTTGCACTGGATATCAACAAGATCGTATTTTATCCAGAGAGTGTAGGTGCGGGAACCCGTGTGGCGAGACTGGATTTTAACACGATCACATCATCCTCTTGCTGATTAAGAAATAATTCATAGGCGCCTCCAGTGTTCATATGCTCCCCAGTATAGTTTTTGATTGTTTGAGCTGGTATACGGCGAGAGTTAGTACACGCAGCATCTCTTCGGGCAATAAAGGAAAGTTCGGGAGATCTTCCGCATCCATCGGAGCCCATTTCATTTTGCTGCGCTCGCGGTCCCAACCTTTCTCGTATACCGTTGTTTGGAGTTCGTTTTCTTTCTGAAGAAGAGACCGCATCCTTCGTGGAATGTGCTCGTCGTGGGAGCTGTCAAGTACGAGTGGAGGCCGAAATGTATTGCAAAGCGCACAAACAATGCGCACATAATCCCCAATAAATTGAATCTGGGTATTAGGCATAATGTGTTCCAGGGCCTTCCATCTCTTCATTCTGGAATTGGCAGATTCGACAACCCATCAGATTTTTGTTACCATACGAGACTGGTTGACTTCGATTGTTGTATGTTGCTTCTGCGTTTTTGGAAGGAAGCACGGCATTTGACTATGTAATCCGAGGTCTCCCAGTAGCTACAGTGAGTCTATGAAACTTCGGTCTACGACAAATACATCGTCTTCTTTTAACCAGGCACGCATCTCGTCAACATCGGCACGGAGAATTTTATCCGTAATCGCTGCATAGGAACCTTTAGCCCAGTAAGGACCCAACACAGAGAGCACATACCCGTCACTGCCGACGATCATCATAGGTTTGACAAGAGGACGATGTTTGTGCATACTAGACGAGCGCCTCTGGAACGCATAGTTCGAGCTCTTCTCAATGTATATGTACGTTCCAACGACCACAATAACTGCCACATCTTTCCCGTCCACCATGATGTCTTTGGCCAACGGTCTGATGTGCTCTCGAATGAAGTCGCCCCTTGTCACATGTTTGAATCCGAGATGTAAGGGAACAAAACACTTCATTTGAGCTTTCCTGGCTTTGTGAATTGCTCGTGAGCACTGTTGCTTTGCGATTCCGAAAAGAGTTCCAATGACTCCGGACAGTCCTGTTCTCAGTTTAACCAAGAACAGTCCTAGCGCCGTTTTCGCCGAACGTATCTGGGTATTGCGTATTTCGTCTCTGACGTAAACAAACAGCGCATTGAACTGGGCAGACTTTAAGCCTGTCAGATTGTAACAGTCGGCATCGGTCATTGTCGTGTCGAAATTCAAAGTCCTATTTGCAAGCGCGTACTCCCTCAACGCTGTCAGCAGCTGCACAAGTTTAATTCGGTTGAAGTTGGATTCGTTGTGTGTCTCATTTAGATCCGTCACATTTAGATTCACGTTCTTCCCATCAAGATGATCTGCGCAGCACCTGGAGCCGTCTGGCACTATTACATTAAACTTAATGTTTATCTGCGCTTTTGCCTGAACGGGAAGTGCAATCAACTGGGAACTGTTTGGGCAGAAAATACACTTGTTGTGAGCAGCAGTGGTCCTCTTCAGGGGAAGTGTTATCAATTTTAGGCTATTTACACACTTCTGTTTTGCTCCTGGAACAAACTGTGGATCCTGATTCGTTCCTTTCATGACAGTCATGGTGGACTGTCTACCTTGCCCTTCCGCTGGTCTGTCTCTGATCGGTGTTGAGGATAGATCTGATGGTTGATCATGGGTTGAAGTTGAGGGTTGGCTTGATGGTTTGTACTTGTTTGGAGTTGCGGTACTGACTGATGACTTCTTGTGGGCCGAGGTTGCAGTCTGGTCGGACGTTGTATCCTGCTTAGCAGTTTTGGTCGTTTTGGGTTTCTTTGGCATATCCTTGTAACAGCGAAGGCACAAGAATTCTTTCTTTCCACATCCCGCTGTATATATTCGGGCACACGTGACGTCACATTTTCACACCACAATATTCTAAACAACAGCAACTACCCAGTTGTCGAACGTACCCTGTTTTGCGGTGTTTATAATACCACGTTGTGAGCTTATCACAAAGAATGCCTCCCCCTCCCACACAGCACGAGCAGAAGGGATTAACAAACAGCCGATATGATTCTCATGGAGACGCAATTCTAGCTCTTGCAATATTTTCATTTGATAGTTTAGTGTTTGTACAATTGCTTTTTTTTGCTTCACTACATGCGAAATAAAGTGAACAGTTTTTTTTTAATATATAGCGGATTTCCAGAACAATATGAGTTTGTAGTATGTTCAAGTAGACATATCAGACTACAGTTTGGCATATTTTTGGTGTTGTTCTGAGTGTCCGCTCTATTGTTACTACAACTCCGAAAACGAATATTGATGGCGAAATACAGACTCACCGAACACGTTTTTTCCTAAACAAATTGCTCTCATAATGTACCAAATACACCTGTGGTCTTGCTATTTGGTTATTTTGTGCGCTTTTATCAGCGGAACAAAACATTATTACAACTTTTCCCGTCATGTTGGCGCTTTCCACGTAAATCCGGTTAACACGCACCCACCTCGACTTTTCGAAGGTTGGAGTAAGGGGTAACTTCCGGACGCTCTACAGAGACAACCGGAAATTATCTCACATAACCTAAACAAACTTTGACGCGGAATATCGTGTAGATTACAGGTCTCAACTTTCATAATAATCCATTGGTAGGCAGAAAGTGGCCCTTATCATGACCCATCCTTTCAATACTGTATCTCTTGTTTATCTTTATAACTACCCTGCGATTCTATCTGAAATTCCTGTGATCTGTGTCTTCAGGTCTTTATTTATTATAAAGCCAAGGTCCGTCGCTTTGCCATTTTCTGTTCCTTTGAAGTAAAACGTGTGCCCTGATGGTCCAACTGTTCTTCATTCTTCCTCTACACTTCTGATAGTCCTATTATGTCCCGCTTGATTCTTGCAATTTCACTCTCCAATTACTTTAATTTGTCCTCTCCTGCCCAGATAGCAAGTTAGTTTGCTGCAAATCATTTGAATTGCCACAGAGTCGCAAGAATTGCCAATAATCGTAAGAATACAGCACGAGTGCAGCAATTTAACTTTACAACTCTATGGAAGCTCTCTTGCGCTGCAATTTTGCAGCAAGTTCCTTTTTTTTTATCTTAGTAGTTGCAAGGTAGCTTTGCTGCAGTTTAGCAGCACTTTTAAATCAACTAGGCCTGTTGCTGCATCATTTCTACAAGTTACTAGACTTTCATACGCAGTTTTGCAGCAATTTTAGGAGAGTTGCTGAGCAATCTTGCTGCAATTGTTTCATAAGTTACGTTTATAATCTCGGTGCGAGTGACTGACAATTCAGAGTTTACCCGTATAGCTCCGTTCGAACTGCAGTGTCGGTTCCTGGTATTCTTCAGTCCAAACCAAGGCATTTTGACTCTCTGACTTCTTGCAAGACTGACCGCTGCCGTTGCCAGCTGCATTCCGTCCTCCGGGCAATGAGATCCTCCGTAGCTGTTTTCTTACTTGTATCATCATGTGATAAGGAAGGAGGGATGCAGACATTTGACTCACCACGTCTGCACTTTTTAAAAAAAGGTCTATATTTGACGGGAGTGTTGAACCATTTTCATGTAATTAACCAAATTAAAGGCCAATAAATTAAAAAAAAAAATATTTTATTACATTTTCTAAAAAAAAAAATTAGGTTTCTTCAAAATGTGTAATAGGGTAAAAGAAAGCCCTTCAAATTACCGTACGTTTCAGGTAACACAAAGAAAAATAAAATCGGATAATTAGGAGCGGAGATATGATCAATTAAAAGTTCTGCCGCCATTTTTTATTATACAGCTGTCAAAGTGACACCAAAACATTTCGGTGTCGCAATACATATAGAAACACACACACACACACACAAAAAAAAAATAAGTCGCTTTCTTTTCTCACAAAGAAGCATACGGAATACCCATTGGTCCTCCACTAGAATTACTTTTAGTTTGACACGAAATTCTAAATATGAATTGTGGTTTCAAACCCTATTTGGAGTTTTTGTGAAGTCTTTTATTAGCTTCCTAACAATTGCACGTGAGTCTTTATATTCAACTTGACATGAATATTGCATTACTTAGAAAAAAATGTGAATGATATAACGAAAGATATATTAAGGAAAATATCAGATATTTTATATACAAAAATCAAACGCAGAAAATGTAGAGGGGAAAATAGCAAAAGCTTTTATAATGATTGACATTTTTACATTCAAAAATAACACTTCAACGCATTACGCATTTCTAAACAAACGCCGAAAACCAAGGTAAAACTTTCATTGTCTGCAAATTCGAAGATATTTTTATTCATGTATTCCCCGTCGTCCCCATTGTAAAGTGAAAGTTTAACCTTAAATTACATATTTTAATCGACAGAAGTCGCTAAGGGGGTGGGGTGAATGTAGCATCTTCTTTCATCATAAGCTGTCAGGGAAATAAAATATTTGCAGTCTTTTTCACCAAGGTCTGTAGAAGAACTATGGTGTTGGAATGCTCATTACTTTCTAACGTAAATTGCAGCCTTTTCCCATTATTCAGACCTCCTTGAATGGTTCATATTTTCTCTTTTGTAATCTGCTGCCTGCTTTGCTTAGAAGAGAATTGAAAGCCTCACATCCGGTTTAAAAAGAAGATTTCCCCAAGGTAATAAAATAAAATTACTTGATATTTCTGTAAAATGCAAAGCCATTATATTTCCGTAAAAAGCGAAGTCTATATCTGCTCGAAGCTGTTTTTCTTATTCTTCGCAAAACGAAGAATTTGTGGTTTCTGTGGTTACCACATACTACCTCTCACATTTTCTGAAATTTCTTAACAAAATTCTCAGGAGAGGTATAAAATTGCCGTGTGAAACAATACAATGCCAAACATCAATCGACTTTCCCATTTCTGTGATATAAATTTCAAGCAGAAGTACTAATTTCCCGCATAGTTAGCAACATAATGGACGAAGATCTATCGAATGTATAAACTAATTTTCTATAATTATGTCTAACCAAGGAAAGTACTTAAAATAAACAAGAGTAGGAGGCGTCAACGGTTTCTGTGGGGACATTCCAAAACCTAGCATCTCGATTGATCGATATTAGTATCTTTTCCATGATTAAAACAGTTGCACGTTGTCGACGAGAGCGCATAAATTTCATGGAAGAACAGACCCTTGAGCACCCAAACAAACACAAAAGGACGAGTTCTGTACAAGAAAACAAGTTGCGAGGACAGTTTAACACAAATATAGAGAATTGATAAAAAAAATCGCGAATTGTGTAGATTATATTTGTGCATGAATCACCATACATACATATTTTGTTTTAAAATTTATTTATGACTCTTATTCATCTCAAGCTGAGGCTGGGATATGGAGGCAGAGAGGATGTTGAAGGTATTCAACCACGGCCTAGTTTATATCTGTCATCCCGGCATTTTCCTATAGTAACTGGCCCTGGGAAAACCTGAGATCGTTCAATGGGACGCTGGGATCGTTCATAGGACCTTCGGATTGCTAAACCAGCGCACTACCAGCTGGGCTAGGCCGATCGGTATTCGGTACATACATATATAGACGACTTTTGTAGCCGTGTGGGCTAGGACGCTGAGCCGCCGTTCATGAAGTTGTGGATTCGAATCCCGCCTGGGGTGTAAAGGATGCTCTGAGCGCATTCAAATGCCAACCTCAATTCCTCGTAGTGCATCCTGGAAACTGCAGTGCTTGCAGGCTAACGAGGCTCTGGCGACTGGCGGCACCAGGATAAACATGCTACAACTGTTATTTTTAATATTTTATTTTCTTTTACTGAAGACCCTTTACATCTTCAGCTTTTATATCTATATATTTTTAATTACTTAACAGCTACAGATCGACGTGACATAGATAAGGGCTTCCCCCGTATCGGGACGGGCGTAAGCCATAGTGCTGTTACCGCCCATACACTTAATTTTATCTGTATCTTTTTATCGAATCCCGCCTGAGGCAAGGATGTTTGGGGATTTTAAACTTCATTGCACTTATATCATCGTGACGGATCGAAGTCCTTAGTTATTAACACGACCCGCATAAAATGATAAATCAATATTTCGAGCCTTTAATGGCCGAGGAAGTTGTTTCAAAATAGCCATTCACGAAAGCCATAGATATCAAACGGTTGACCATGGCAATGTACGTTTGGCTTTTAAACGGAGCCAACAGCCTACCATAACAAAAGCGCAAAACGTAAAATAATTAACTGGCTACAATTTATTTCTAAGTATGAGAGCGGCTAAAAATATTCGTCAATAATCCTTCTAGGCCTATGTTCTTTCATTTACCACTAGGATCGTGTATCTAGCAGAATACATTCTTGTACGTTTCCCTTGCCAAATGATTTAATATTGTTATTTTGAAAATTCCCAATTTAAAGGAAACATTTTGAATAATTTCAGAAAAATGTTCAATATTTTTAGTGTAAATTATTCCAAATTCATATATTTTAAAAAATATATAATCCTGGTGTGGGGGGGGCTTCAACCCGCTAGCCCCCTTTAAATCAGCAGCATTATGAAAGACCTTAGAATGGGAATGTGGCAAGGGCGCCGATTTCTCTGTAACTTTGGGGGGGCCCATTCAGATATATATATTTTTTTGTTTCCAGGTGAGGGTCTAAGAAGGCACATATGATACAAATTCCATTCAGATTTTGCCAAATATTGTACATTCATAAAAAAAACACATATAGTAGTATATATATATATATATATATATATATATATATATATATATATACGTAATTCATTGGGTCAGTATTTCAACTTGACTACAATGTAAACAAACAGCAGATAAACATTACATAATGCTGCATAAGCACCACAAGAAGCAGACGACACTAACACCAAGCGGTAAGACTTGGAACCAATAAAAATACGTCCACAAAAAGGGATATAAAAGGCCAGTCATGACATGAACCTTAAAAGTATCATTTCTTCGCTCCGAAAAGTGGTCACCTCTCCCTACCTGACTTGAACTGGAGTCAGGACTCTCTCCTAACCCCCGACTTGCACTTGAGTCGGTATACCTAAACCTCACTAAATTGGACTGGAGTTAGTATCCATTCTCCAAACAATCTCCTTTCTTTCCAAAAGATCTAAGTCGAATTTATCACTGAAAAAGAGGTGAACCACTAGTTTGATCATTACAGAGCCCGCGTTTGGGGCTTGTATGTCATATAATATTGGAACTTTTTGTAATAAACTGGTGTCGGTAAAACGTCAATAAGTGTTTTCTCTATTATTTCCTAAATTCAACCACTATAATAAATGATCTTTGGTCAAACACACTCTACAATATTATATGGTATATTTTGAAAACTGTGCTATCACGTTATACACGATCCTGTCACTACATTGCGAAGTAAAAACCAGATAATCATTACGATATAGTCATTATGAAGGCTTCCCCGGGTACAGCAATTACAGAATTTAACAATTTTTGTATAACGTTAAAAAAATTCACTAAAGAGTATTATGTTCTAACTAATAAGAACTAAGTTTCTGCTGTTACTAAAAAATAAACTTAGGAAATAACATAAACTAATTTAGTCTATGCAAAGGAGTTATGAAGCTTTCCCAAATATGGTTCTCTTTCTATCCGGCTCACCCTACCGCCGCGCTACTGCTTTATTAGACATTTTTTTAAATTCTCGGTTCTCGATCTCGACAGGCATGGTTCAAGAAGCTTCTGTCTCACCTACAGTGAGAAAAAAATATTTGGACAAGTTCAACAAAGAGGAAAAGCAGACTTATCACACAAAAAACGTGGCCCATTTCGAAATCTCTTGCCTGTTTATGATAATTTGGATACCTTAGATAGAATGGTATAGAAATAACTAGTACTCGATACAGCTGTAAAGTAACAGGCAACGAGAGAGTGATAACTACGTAAATTCATGGCAAAAAATGTATTTGGACAACCCCATACTACTCTCGAAATAAATGTTCTAGGAATTCTTTTGTGTACAAGAGCACTCTGCGTGGTGTATTGAAGCAATCTACACCGTGTCAGGCATAAAGAAGCAGCATGGGGAACAAATTGAGTTGAACAACACTGGAACTACTCACTTTAATTTCAAATTACGTGCGGAAGGTAAAAGGTACTGAGACATAGCCAAGCTTGTTGGAAAGCTATGCTCTACCGTTAGATACATCATAAAGAAACATAAAACAGAATAATTATTGAGGATTCGTTCTGGTCAACTAAGGAAACTAATTACCCGGAATGAAACCTACATTCTTCATTCTGTGAACAAAACTCAAAGAATTAGTGTTAAAGATTTGGTTACTTCACTTGCCTAGGATATGCAAGTTAATGTTACAGATGTATAGATGTGAACAAAACAATTGGGATTTAGAATATGTGTAATCAGAAACAAAACGTACATATAAGAAGAAAGCAGAAAGAAGAAGATCTAATTTTCCAAGAAATATCAATATGAGTGCCTGGAATTTTGGAAAAAGTTTGTTTTTCTAGGATGAGACTAAGATAAACTTGTATTGTAGTGATGGATATCAGGACCTGTGGCGAAAGAAGAACTTTCAGAAAGCAGAACACTGGTTTAACTGATAAAAATGTTGGAGGGTCTGTTGAGATTTGGGGTTGTATGATTACTAATAGAGTGGCCAGTATTCATACCCCAGATACACATCTTCTAAATCCCAATTGTTTCAAAGAATTTTGGTTTGTTCAATGAATTACTAACATTAACTTACACATTCTAGTCGAGTGAGGTAGTCAAATCTTTAGCATTAGTTCTTTGAGTATTGTTTACAAAATGAAGAATGTAAGTTTCATTCCGGGCAGTTAGTTTTCTTGGTTGGCCAGAACTAATTCTATTCTGCAATAATTGCTCTGTTTACGTTGCTTTATGATGTATCCAACGGTAAAGCATGACTTTCCAACAAGCTTGGCTTGCCTGACACCGTGTGGATTGCTTCAATATACTAAGTAGAATGCTCTTGTACACGAAAGAATACCTAGAACATTCATTTCGAGAGTAGTTTTGGGTTGTCCAAATACTATTTTTTGCGATGAATGTATGTAGTCGTCACTCTTTCGTTGCCTGTTACCTTCCAGGTGTATCGAGTGATAGTTATTTCTTAAGTATTCTATCTAAGGTATCCAAATTATCATAAAAGGGCAAGAGATTTCGAAATGGTCCATGTTTTACGTGTGATAGTCTGATTTCCTCTTTGTCGAACTTGCCCAAATACTTTTTTTCGCTGTATATAGTTTCCCTATCTGTAAGTTGTATTAGAAACTCGAATTACGGTATTAACGGCAAACAATAATTGCATCCAAACAGCAGTTTGAAGGATATGTTTCCAAGTGCAAGTGCACTCCTACTTTTGTGTGAGTTCTTCTTGTCACTTATTATTATTATTATTATTATTGTATATATTTCTTTTTCTTAAATTATGTTATTATATGACAAAATCACGATGAATGATCCTTAACCCTCGGAACGCCAAGATAATTTCATCTCACGGAACGTCAAGATGAGTCATTTTCGACGCATGTATATTTCTCGTATGAAATAAGGTACTTGTTCAAAATCAAGGTATTTTAGAGTATGGGTGTATTCATTGTATAGTATTTTTTGCATTGTATTGTATTTATTTATTGTATTTTATTTGTTCAAGTAGATACTACAAAATAATGAAACACAGAAAAAACTAATACATCATATTAACCTTGCAACCATTTTCATACCTGCATGTCAATAAAGGTACCATGAGTCTTTTACTTATTTACACATATAAAGTACGACATATAAAACTATCACAATCAAACTACCTTCCTCTTTCACTTTCACATATAAAGCACACTATATCTGTTGTATTCCGATTCTTGCAAATGAGCGATTACATTGCTGACAGTATGCGGAGTACACAGAATTTCACTCTTCCAATTCATGACTAATGAACAAAAATAATATTTTGACTGTATAGTGTATTGGTCATTTTTGACCCGTTCTTCCCGATCTTGGCGTTCCGAGGGATAAACGACAAAATACGTTTTCATTTTTTCTTTTATTCTTTCTTTTCCCTTTTTTACTAAATGGTCTTTATTGATGTTTTGCACGAAACTCAAGAAACAACACAAGCAATGCACGAATTAACTCCTTTAGCCAGTGGAGGGGGTATTATACATGATGTAATTTATAGAAGTACGGTAGCACACAAGTTTCAGGGAGGAATTTATCAATGAAATAGATTTTCCAAAGGGAGATTAGCTTAGTAGAGGGGAAAACGAATGACCATGTACTGTAGAAATAGGAGAACCGACTTCACCTTATCATTTGGGCCCCCCATTAGGGGGGCTCACTTTAACTTTGGGGGGGGCCAGGGCCCCCAAAGTTCCCCCCCGGGATCGGCGCCCTTGGAATGTGGAACGTACGAACGCTATACAAAACGGCCACTCTTCAGGTGGTGGTACGCGAGACCGAGAAGTACGAGCTGGACAAATTAGCGATACAATAAGTCCGGTGGAAGGGTAAAGATAGCATCCGACAGGGCAATTACACTTTCTACTACGCGGGAACACCGTCTCACGATTTCGGAACAGGATTCCTCATTAACAACAGTATCTTTCCGTGCGGTTCAGAATATAGTGTTCGTAAACGAAAAACGATACGTACTCGATGGGGCGAAACGGTTTTAATAAATGTCTATCCTCCGACCGAGGTGGCTAATGATAACGACAAAGATACATTTTAAGAGGAGCTAGAAAGATTGTGTGACTGATTGCCGAAGTATAATACAAAAATTGTTTTGGGTGATTTTAAAGCTAACGTAGGGAGGGGAAAAAATATAGACCTACTATAGGCAAATACAGCCTTCACGAAATCGCCAACAACAATGGAGAAAGACTGATAACTTTCGCGATGTCGAGAAACCTACTAGTAAAGAGCACGTACTTTGAACGCAAAGATATATACGAATACACACGCATCTCTTCGGATGCCAAAACTCTCAACCAGATCGATCACGTATTAGTAGAGAGACGAAGACACACCAACATATTGTTAGTTAGGTCTTACAGAGGAGCGGAAGGTGACACCATCAGCTAGTGATCTGAAAAGTGAGGGGAAAGGTATTCGTCGCGAACAGAGCAGCCAAAGGATCAAAACAACTGAAATTTGAAGTTAAACGATTAGATACCAGGTGTGTAAATATGAAACCGGAATTTGTGCATAGACGGCGTTAGCTGTCACTGTAGTTACCGTAAAACTACGTCCTTGGCGCCACTTGCTTGTTTTGACTGCTGATAACGATTTGCAACTCACAACCAGACAAGTTTCATATCATAGTGTAGTGTTTAATAGCGTTGAACATGGTGCAATTTGTACCTACAAACTACGATGTGCGGACAGCGTTGTTACAATTTGAATAAAACTGCTGCACAATCGCATCGCATGCTTGTCGAAGCTTACTGTGATCATACTCTTGGTAAGTTACAATGCTTTGCGTGGTTTAAAAAATTTAAAAGTGGCGATTTTGACGTGAGAAACGAAGAACGTGGAAGACCACCGAAAAAGTTTTCAGACAGCGAATTGCAAGCTTTGTTGGATGAGGATGACGCTCAAACGCAACAACTCGAAGATCAATTAAATGTGACACGAGAAGCAGTTTTCATACGTTTAAAAGCCATGGAAACGATTCAGAAGGTGAAAAAAGGAGTTCCACATGCATTGAGTGAACGACAGCAGGAAAACCGAAAAACCACTTGCGAAATTCTGCTCGCCAGGTACAAAAGGAAATCATTTCTCCATCGAATTGTGACTGGTGACAAAAAGTGCATCTATTTAGAGAATCCTAAGCGTAAAATATCATGAGTAACTCCAGGAGAACCGGCGACACCGACTGCAAGACCAAATCGCTATGGACGGAAGACAAAGCTTTGTGTTTGGTGGGATCAGAAGGGAGTGATCTATTATGAACTGCTGAAACCTGGCGAAACCGTTAATACCCAACATAAGCGACAACAAATGGTCTATTTGCATCAATATTTGCGTGAAAAACTACCAGAATATAACCAAAGACAACATAAAGTGATTGTGCTTCACAATAATGCACCCTCTCACACAGCAAAACCGGTCAAGCAAACGATTGCGACGTTTGGCTGGGAAATCCTTCCGCATGCGACTTGGCGCCCTCCGATTTTCACTTATGGGACCCAATGGACACGCACTTGCTGGCCAGCGCTTCACATCTTACGAAAATGACTTGATGACTGGTTTGCACCACAAGAGGCACAGTTTTTTGGTCTGGCATCCACACATTGCCGGAACGATTGCAGAAATGTATCGCTAGCGATGGCCAATACTTCGAATAAAATAGTTCTTAGCATTGTCATCCAATCACTGTGTCTTTTCTGTACATAAATTCTGGTTTCATATTTACGCACCTGGTAATCCGAGCGAAAGAACAGATTATCAATTTGAAATCTCAAATAGGTTCGAAATCTTAGCCGACCCTAGTAGTAATAAAGATGATATTCTATTCTCTTTATTCTCTTTACACCCGCAACAGAGAGTCATCTCCGGTTATTACAGGTTTTACATGTTACAATCATATACATTTTATTAAACATGGTATAAAAATATCCTTATGGTAAAAAAATATTACTTAAAACTAGAATGTTAAAAAAATGAAAGAAAAGTCTCCATAAAGATAAGAGAAAATGTGAAAAAAAATGTAAAAAGGAATACAAAAGTAATATTGGTAATAATTGATGAACACTGGATTGTATTAAGATGAAAAACAGAGTTACGAGTGAAGAAAATATACAAGGTAAGATTATATAAAAATTTCGAACAATGATAAACTTCTTTGCGTTATATATTTATATAAAATTTCATCGTTTCTGGTCCAATAATCTAATTAAAAATATTCATCTATTTTAAAGTAATTTCAAAATATGTATATATTCGGTGTAAAATCCATATTAATTGATTTAACTCATACCCGTAACTGAAAGCTATATTCAGTTATTGAAGGTTTTGCAGAATACAAAGATATACAATTTTTAAACATGATGTTGAAATACAAGATATAACAATAGTACTAAAATTTATAGAGATAAGAAAATAAGATTTTAAAAAATACTAAATATTTTAAAGATAAGTATAAAAAGCGAGATAAGTATTGAAAGGAATACAAATTGTGTTAAAAATTGTTTATAAGACATATAATGTTATAAAGTAAAAAACAGAGCTATCTGATGAAGAAAATGTAGAAAAGTTATTTCGTATCAAAGGCGATATATAAATTTGAACACATCCTAGATTATTTTTATAGAAGATTCAGCTAAAGATTACATATTCTGCTACTCAAATCATGTAATTAAAATAATTTGCAAGCGTTGAAACATCTGTCTGATAAAACTTAGAAAATCTGTAAATTTCAATGCAAAATCTATATTACTATTTCATTATACCATACTGTTGTGATTCTTACAAATCCTGACCATCGGGAAGTTCATGTGTATCAATATATTAGAAAACGGTAAGTAGTTAGAGACACTTTCTCAGGCATATATACAGTGTCTTCCTAAAGTAATGGGACACGTTTTGCTCTTAAAATCCTTATGTACAGAATATTACTCCAGCGGGTCTCCAAAAAATCATGGGCGACATTTTAAGCAATATCCAGTAATACCTTGAATGTATGAACTAATTTTTAATAGGAACATAATATTTGTTTATATATACAAAGATTGTCATTACTTTTGTACAATAATATTAATTAATTATGAAATAGATTAGGAATTAATAACTGTGCCACATTTACATTGGATTTTTCTCCCCTATCGTTACAGTACAAAGTATACACTAGTACATATCGCTTGTTTTCCTATATGATAGGATATACTAGACAATTGTTTAGTGTTTTCAAATAAACACTTTTTTCCCTATAAAAGTGACGTAATTGCATCCTATATTTAATGCATAGCCCAAAACACTATATCTTACTGCTAGTCATAATTAAATACTTCTAATTATTTGTCCTCCAACCCTGCCGTGTTCAATGAATAACACACCACTACTAGCTGATAAGGAGTTACGATCGAATTATTATTGTAAATTACTATACAGTTGTGTCAATTCATTAGTGCAATATCTGTGAATTAACACCTCTGTACACTTAATAACAAAATGAGAGTAATCCATTACCGTATTTATTCCTGAATAACATATCATTACGTTAAATTAGGACACAAACATTCATTGTAAATCAAAAATATGTAATGCAGTATGGATACTATCCAAGAATATATATTTTTTTATCATTTCATGTGCTTATATTCTGTGAATATACTGATTCCCGTACCAAGAATATATATTATTTTATCATTTTATTTGTTTATATTGTCCTGTCAAACACCTGTCCTTCTTACTGTGTGAAGCTATGCACAAGTTCGCCAGGGATTATTCTAAAAAGATTCAGATGACAGACAATAATCGGAACAACAGTGTAATTTGTTACCATCCTTAGTCATTTTACAAACATACACACAAACAAACAAAATAAATGTAGTGAGAACAGAAAAAACACGAAAGAAGAAACGACAGTTTAACATACAATCAGTCTGGAATTGTTTTCCATTTAATGTTTCCTTTTTCTTTAGTTTTGTAGTTCTTTTTCTCCCCACCAGATATGGTAGTAACTTAGCGGTACATGTAACCATTTTATGCAAATAATATGCAATACATAGACAGAGATAACGAATCTCCTGCAGTGCCTGTAATAACGTAGAGGACATTGCATGCATAGTAATAAGGAAGAAGACGCACATAGGCACAATGTTGGTTTCTCCCTCTCCATTTTTAAGGCAGGTAAGATGGAAGATAAATGCTTTTGGTAAACTCGTGAGTAACTTAACTCACAAATTACGCATATGTTTTGTATCTTATTTGTTTTTGTCTTTCGAACGCAGAGACGAGACATGAATAGACAATGATGATAAATGATAGAACAGATAATTACACATATAGACTAAATACATTTTTGTTGGAGGATCCGATGTTTCGTTTTAGGACAAAAATGTTGAGTTTGTTTGAATTACTAGAATGTATGACGAGACTACCAGGAATGTAGCATAGAGTACGAGTTTTGTTTAAAAGATACCAAACGAGCGCAGCTCAATGTTGTAACAGTGGCGTAATGCAGACATAGCTACACGGCCACTACAGTCTAACGAGGTTTTGGGGGGTTTAGCCACACTAGCACAAGAAAAATGTACAGAATGTACTGTTGAACATAGGAGCGAGCCAATAAATTGAAAAATAGCTGTGCAAAGAGCAGGTAAGGGCCCAGATAATAGAATGATGGTGCCCCCACCATCATTTTCGTGAAACGAAAATGACATTTTTTGTTTCTTTAAGGGAATCACATATTTGAATATGGAATAAAAGGCTAACAAATGTTCCGTGTAGAGTTAATCGCAAAGAGACAGATCCTTTACGTATAGCTTAGCCGTCGTCGTATGGATAGATAACCTATATACTCAAATGAAGAAAGGAGTACTGGACATAGATATGTGATCAAGTAAGTTTACGAATAGGGAGAACAACATAGTGATGAGAGAGGTGGGTTTTTTCTAGATGGTTTAACCCCGTATTTTGTGATATGTATACAACAGAAGCGAATAAGATTAGAAAGAATGGGAATTTTAGAATTAGGTTTAAAGTAACAAATAGGGGCGTCATTTGTATTCCTAGATCGTAAAGTAGCATAAGATCTGAGTATGGATGTCCCAAACGGGAACGGGCATGATATGAATACAGTACTACAGTTTAAGAGTAGAGTCCGAAGCAGTTGTGACTGTACCATTCGTCAACCTTTTAGCTAACTCCAAATGGAAAAGTAGACATTTGTATCACACAATACAAGTACAAATGCACTTGAGATATACTATTTGTGTTAATGAAACACGACATGTCTTGAAAAATGAAGTCCAATTGAACGTTATTGTCAATTATGAGACAAGTGCTGGTTGCTAAAGGTAATCTTTTATTTTCTATTTAAGCAGACTGTTTTATATTCTTGGAAGACGTTCAGAAAATACGTGTCATTTGTGGAGTGAGAATTATGACATTGCGTTTGAACAAAACCACAAAATAATATGGAAGACTGGATTTGTCATTAGCCTGCAACAGCGTTGTAGTGTATCTTTTAGTCACCTATGGCGCAACAGTACTGAAATTTAATATTGCTCCTACAATAGTAAATGAAGTAGAGTTTTTGAAATTTTGATTACTACGAAAGTAAGAACATTATATTTTATAGGAGACTGATACACGACTGTGAATGTGTTCCACAGAATCACAACCAGTAATATCTATGTTTGTTATATAGATTAGTGATAATCATGAATAACGTCATTTGTTCTCAAGTATTCCTAATTGAGATTAAGTTAATAAATATGGTATTTTTCAAGTTGTATGTGTTATGGTACTTGAAAGAAATAATTGAAATGCAAATAATGACAAGTACTACAAAAAGTTAATCTTGATTGAACTTTTGCGGTTTGATAGTTTAACGTACTTGTTTTTAACAGACACTTGTCATGACATAGGGACAAGTTGTATTCTTTATTTTGATTGGTCAATAAACTACATAAAGACGTTGAACGGAGATCTTTGGATGTAGTTTGGCAATGATGGTCCTGTGTGAATGTTCAAATGTAGAAGTTAGTGCTGCTTCCATAATGTATAGCATTCAAAAATGGAACGTAAATTATCCGCTAATCTGGTAAATTATCCGTTAATCTGCCTTGCTTACTTTGACCACATTTGCATTGACTCTGGAACTCACAACTGCGTTCACATGTCAGTGGAATCCTTGGAACATTACGTAGTGGAAACCTTATAATATATTTCTAAATGCGATGAAAACTACGAGAAAATTTATAGAAACGAACATGCACTCCAGAACTTTTGGAAAACATATAAAGAAATGATTACAAGTACAAAAAACATACACAAATTGTATATTTTGCTTTGGACAAAAGATTTTTTACACGGTTCATTTGGATGTTGTTTGTAATGAATGGAAATAAAAAAGCATCAGTTCGATTGAACAAGAAATTATTTATAGAGCATAATCAAGATATATAAACAGTAGAACATTCCAACTGGCACACGAAAATATTGTTAGTACAAATACAAACTATTGATCAATATTGTTTTTTGTGAGTACATACAACTGATACAAAAAGTAACGTCATACAAGATATTGTAATTACATTCAACTTTAACAAATTATTTAACTAGTCAAGCCATATAAAATAATGAAACAATTTTTACAAGACAAAGTTCAATCGTACAAAATATTTGTCTGCTACATTACAAAAAAGTGAAGTCATAAAATATTGCAGTCAGCTAATACATAAGTCCTTACATCATAAGTGTGTTATGGTCCTTCATCCACTGTTGCACAGGAATATCTACACAATGATCATTCAACTATTGTTTCATAGCAATAGGATCGATTTCCATGGCAACGTCATCATCACTGTCAAACTTAACGTCCATTATACCAGACTTATCAATACTATTAGTTACGTAATCATCATCCATCATAGCCAGTCCGAAGAATTCCATATCATCAGGTACAAATTTGCTAGGTTCGTACTACAAAAGTTCAATGTAATAATCCCAAGCCATCCGTTTACTTTGAATAGTTTTAAAAAATCCATAGAACCGCAGATCGATAGTATCTTGTGCAGTTACACACTTTCTAAAACGAGTTCCTCATCGTACCAGTAGTAATATAGCAAATGATGAAATAACAGTTCAGAATCAGTTTCTTCTGGTTGAAATCCCATTAATTTGTAGTAAGAAAAATGGGTCCAACATTCAAGAACGGTTTGAGGATCTTCGTAAACTTGAATTTCTTGACGAATAAATAAAAAATCAATTAAATTTCCCATGTAGAACACTAGCAAACAAAAATTTCTTACACGAGTGAAAAGAGATCTTTGTACGTCAAGAGCTGAGCACAAACAAGACAAGTTCGACAATTAATACTGGTTATATAACAATTTTCATGTAAGAGAGATGTGATGTCTTAAAAAAGGCGTAACGTGCGCACAAGAGATGCGCAATGATTGCATTTATTGAAGTTACTCTATGATATGCTTTTTCTTGTAAGAAAAACTTGCAGCTTTTCAGTGTCATATGTATTTCGAAATTGCCTTAACAAAAGTTACGGGACTTGAATTTACTTCGTACCGAAAGTGTGATCGTTACGTACCGGTAACAAAAACAAACCCTTTCCCATAAACTTTAACTTTCTCTATGAGATAATTATACTACAACAACTTTCTGATACAACAGAACATCTCATCTTGCTTTAGAAACAAGTTGCAAAAGTGCAAACGAAACATGTATTTGAAGACTTCATGATGTGAAAAAACTTTCAATGTAACAAATGTTTTTAACATGTAGTAACAAAAGTTGTCACTACCAAAAAAATCTTGACATTGGAAAAAAAATGTATAATACATTATCTTAACATTCGCAAAACACAAGTTGTTATGATAAATGCAATGTTTTCATACCTTCCAAAAATTTTCACACACAAAAGAAACTCTACATTTGGAAAGAGCAAAACATTGTTTCAAAAAACTGTTAAGTAAGAAAACAAAACATAAAGTTACAAAATGTGTCATAACAAAAGTGAAACAGTTACATCGACAAATAACTTTTTACTATCAAAGATCTGTATTCAACGATACAGTTTTTCGTGATAGGTTAGTTTACTTAACTCTGATCTTCAATGAAGAAAAACCCGACTAAATAAAATCCATCTTTGCAACATTGTAAGACAACACTGACTTCCCTCACACCACTACATTATAGTAGTTAAAGAGACACTTACTCTGGGGAATGTATACCGGAAGTTATGCAATCCAGCATAACATCATAAAGGGGTGCCTCCTTTTCCTTGGATGTACCTTTTTAATGTTCCGGGTATACATTCACCAGAGTGTCTCTTTAACTACTATAATGTGGTTGTTGTGAGGAAGTCAGTGTTGTCTTATAATGCTGCAAAGAAGGATTTTATTAAGTCGGTTATCTTATGTAGTCGGTTGTTTTATTTAGTCGGGTTTTCCATCTTACTTCCCTAAAAAATTGGAGAGAAGAAACCAACATTGTGCCTGTGTGCGTCTTCTTCCTTATTACTATGCATACAATGTCCTCTACGTTATTACAGGCACTGCAGGAGATTCGTTATCTCTGTCTATGTATTGCATATTATTTGCATAAAATGGTTACAAGTACCGCTAAGTTACTACCATATCTGGTGGGGAGAAAAAGAACTACAAAACTAAAGAAAAAGGAAACATTAAATGGAAAACAATTCCAGACTGATTGTATGTTAAACTGTCGTTTCTTCTTTCGTGTTTTTTCTGTTCTCACTACATTTATTTTGTTTGTTTGTGTGTGTGTTTGTAAAATGACTAAGGATGGTAACAAATTACACTGTTGTTCCGATTATTGTCTGTCATCTGAATCTTTTTAGAATAATCCCTGGCGAACTTGTGCATAGCTTCACACAGTAAGAAGGACAGGTGTTTGACAGGACAATATAAACAAATAAAATGATAAAATAATATATATTCTTGGTACGGGAATCAGTATATTCACAGAATATAAGCAAATGAAATTATAAAAAATATATATTCTTGGATAGTATCCATACTGCATTACATATTTTTGATTTACAATGAATGTTTGTGTCCTAATTTAACGTAATGATATGTTATTCAGGAATAAATACGGTAATGGATTACTCTCATTTTGTTATTAAGTGTACAGAGGTGTTAATTCACAGATATTGCACTAATGAATTGACACAACTGTATAGTAATTTACAATAATAATTCGATCGTAACTCCTTATCAGCTAGTAGTGGTGTGTTATTCATTGAACACGGCAGGGTTGGAGGACAAATAATTAGAAGTATTTAATTATGACTAGCAGTAAGATATAGTGTTTTGGGCTAAGCATTAAATATAGGATGCAATTACGTCACTTTTATAGGAAAAAATGTGTTTATTTTAAAGCACTAAACAATTGTCTAGTATACCCTATCATATAGGAAAACAAGCGATATGTACTAGTGTATACTTTGTACTGTAACGATAGGGGAGAAAAATCCAATGTAAATGTGGCACAGCTATTAATTCCTAATTTATTTCATAATTAATTAATATTATTGTACAAACGTAATGACATTCTTTGTATATATAAACAAATATTATGTTCCTATTACAAATTAGTTCATACATTCAAGGTATTTATGTATATTGCTTAAAATGTCGCCCATTACTTTTTGGAGACCCGCTGGAGTAATATTCTGTACATAAGGATTTAAGAGCAAAACGTGTCCCATTACTTTAGGAAGACACTGTATATATGCCTGAGAAAGTGTCTCTTTAACTACTGCGGTATGTATATGGTAATCTCTTACGTACTGATAGTCTTCCGAAATTGAAATGTATTTTTGTAGCAGATCTGCGCAGTCAATATTACCGGTCACCTATTTATAAAGAAATACGTGTTCCGACAAATCTATTCTTTTTGATAATGAGCAATATTGAAAATCTTCCAGTAGCCTATCATATGAAGATATTTTAAATTTTCTGTTATAAAGGTACCTTAATTTTTTTCTGAACTTTATAAAATATTGTAATTAAGTTCCTGGAGGAAGGGAACCAGAGCAGAGATGCATACTCTAACTTTATTCTTACAATACTGTTGTAAAGTGTTATAGTAACCTTAATGTCATTAACGTCCTTTGTATTCCGAACTACAAATCCCAGTAATTTGTAAGCTTCATTAGTGAGTTTCCCAATATAATTTTCAAATGTCAATTTGCTATTCGAAATTACACGAAGGTCTCTTACCTGGTTAATTCTATCTATTTTATTGTTATTGAGTTTATATTCAAATTCTGTTGAATTACGTTTTTTAGTAAAAGGTATAATATTACATTTTTTGACGTTGAAATACAAATTATTTCTTATACTCCAACTATAACAATTATTGAGATATTCCTGAAGTTTGTTACAACTGTGTTCGTCAACTACTTCGATGAACAATTTTACGTCATCTGTAAATAATAGGCATTTGGCATGCTTTATCTTCAACGGAAGATCATTTATAAATAATTGGAATAATAGTGGCCCGCAGTTTGAGCCTTGCGGTACTCTTCATGTAGCCTTATAATAGCTAGATTTCGACATTCGGTACGAAACGTGCTTCTTTCTATCGGATAAATATGATCTCGTTAAATTTATTAACTTTTCCGACATGCCGTAAATGTTCAACTTTGTATGCAGAAGACCATGATTAAGTTTGTAAAATACCTTTGAGAAATCTAAATATTTTGCATTGACAGAACGGTTAGAATTTAAATATTCAGAAATAAATTGAGTGAACGTTGACAAATTAGTTATGGTTGATCTATTTCTATAGAAACCATGTTGGAAAGGTGAAGTAAATGATTTTACATGACTAAACATTTTCTTCGAATAAAATTGAATCAAGTAGTTTATCAGGGGTAGGTAAAATAGATATTGGTCGTTAGTTTTCCAAATTTGCTTTGTTACCAGACTTAAATATTGGGCAGATTCTACTTATCTTCCATAGATTCGGGAATCTATTGCAAAGTTAAAAATAAGTTGTAAAGGTTTTTCTAACAGTTCACTACGCGCTTTAGAAACATACACATGAATTCCGTCAGGACCACAAGTTCGACTGGATTTTAAATTCTTTAATTGTTGTTATATAATCTCTGCTAGTTATTTCTTTTATATCTAAATTGTAATAAACTCGGAAATAATTATCTGCATCTATAACTTCATCGGATGTTTTTTCATTATATATATTACTAATACATTTGCAATTTTCACTTTCTTGATGTAGCCTAATGACACATGTGGCAGTCATATAAATGTTTCGGTAAGGCAAGGAGATTAAATTTCTCCAAAACTGTTTTCTACGGTCCTGGCTGCCATTTCGGATCCAAGATGACGACTTTTTCAACATATTGTAATATTTTCCTAAACTACTCGTGCTAATAAACCTTTGTGCCAAATTTCGTAGCTCTAGCTTAAAAGGTGTGGAAAATGGATTTTTGGGTCCACCATTTTGAAACGATTGAATAACAAACAGGGGCAACTTTGGGCAGAATTGTTTTATTTTATATTAAAGAAAATACATTTGACTATAACTTAGAATAAGTCTGACAGCGGAGCAGCATAACTTTTTCATAATAATATATCGTATTTTTACGCTTTCGATTAATAAAATTAATAACAATTATAGTTTCACTAATAATTTATATTTGATAAATTATTATTTCGTAACTTGTTTTTAATATATTCTACGTACTTTCAGACGTTGATACAGATCATTTTATTTTATTGTGATCTGCTTCAATCTAAATTTTTATACAACGTTTTTTCAACACGTGCGTCGTTTACTGCCTCAGTAACACAATCGAACAAAGGTAGCTTTGCGACTTCTACTTTGGGACAGGTAACAGGAAATAAACACTTTCATAAATAATTTCTGACCATTACAGATGTACTGTAACCAACCAAACACGAAAAAATCTCTAACTAGTTACTTTTTTTTTTTTTACTTTTGGGCAGCTTTCTTGAAATCGGCCGCACTGTGCGGCGTTGGGAGGATAATATGTGTATTAGAAGGGATCTACGAGAAGTAGGTGTTTCTGATGAAAACTGGCTTGATCTTGTTCAGGATAGAATCAATCCTATGGAGAACGTTTGTTAGTGCGGCGATGAACTTGCGAGCTCCTTAATCCATAGAGTAAATAAGTAAGTGGAGTTAAGTGATAGGAAAGCAGTGCATTTATATTTTAGTTATATTTAATGTATTTAATAATTAATACACTGAACATTCTGAATAAGTATCTAGCATCGAAGGTCAGAAATAGGTATCGATATCGGGAAATTCTCGTATCGACCCATCTCTAGAATTCTCGTATATTTTCACCTATTATACAATTTTTGTAGTTTTCTTTAGGGTTAGGATGTTCAATAAGCCGTTTTGATAACCTAGGAAAGAAGTAAATATGTTAGCGGGGACGGGTAAATCCAGTTCGTTTCGGTGATATCCTACTATTTTCACCAATTGAATACCCCACTTCTCATATCAACATGCACGGCAGTGCATGAGCCAAGTTCTTCACGTCAGAAAACGTCAGCACTGCCAGAAGCATGTTATACAAGAACAAGAGTTTATGGCAAAATCGACGATTTGGGGGCCCCGTAAGAAAAAAGATGTTAAAGATAGGAATATGAGCTTTCGCCGTTAAGGAGATATGGTAAATATGTGCAGATGTACAAAATTTCATATTCGTATCTCAAACTATGTTCTAGTTGTGGACCCCTGAAATTGCACATTTTAGGCTAACTGACTCACTCACTCACTCACTACTCACTGACTGACTGACTCATTCATCATATTGTTTAGGGTGTTTGGAGTAAGCTAGAAACATGAAATTTGGTATGAAGGTAGAGGATGATAAGTAGATAAAGGAAAAATTCCGACATTTTGAAAAGGTCGCCATCTTGGATTCAAAATGGCCGCCAAACCTAAAATGTCAAAGAATACACAGCTTAAACGGCTAAAGATAGAACAGTGAAATTTGGTATGAAACTACATCATTGGTAGCAAATTAAGAAAACGTTTTAAAAATTTGAAAAAGTCGCCAACTTGAATTCAAAATGGCCGCCAACCCTAAATTTTAAAGAATACACAGCCTAAACGGCTGCCGCTAGAATAATGAAATTTAGTTTGACAGTACAACATTATTTGTAGATTATGAAAATATTACAAAATATCTCTAAAGACGCCATCTTGGATCCAAAATGGCGGGCGTCATAAATCCATTTTCCAACTGCTTGAGCCAGAGATAGGAAATTTGGCATAATGATGTATTATCAAGAGTAGTTTAGGAAAACATAACAACGTTTTAAAAAATTCACCATCTTTGATTCAAAATGGCAGCTGAAATACCATTTTTCACATCGTTTGAGATAGAGAAATGAAATTTGGTATGACAGTGTATCATCACGAGTATGTCACGAAAATATAAGAAAACGTTAAAAATGTGTCCATCTTTTATATGAAGGTGTACCATTACGAGTAGGTTAGAATAAATTCGGCTCGTCTCCCCTACTAGGTTACAGTTCCCAGCTGGAGCCTGATTGCAATAAAGGGGTGCGCCCCAGTGAGGCCATCTTGGAATTCTGGGGGCAGCGCCCCAATGAGGCGAAGCGAGTATATACATTACACAAGTGTAAAAAGCTGCGAAATACGAGCAAAAGCACCAGGGGTGCAAACTGTCCAGTCAACTCCTTCAACCTTAAAAAGTGGTGAAATGGAATATGGATGAGCCTAGTTCCTCGTGCCAACTTCCAATACTCCTGCGTGTCCCACCAAGTTTTACTCGTCATAAACGTTAGCATTGCCAGGAGCATGTTATACAGGCAGAATGTGGACGTTTCCCCATTCGGACGCAGCGCTCTGGAGTATGAGGGGATATCTGCATCATGTGGCGCAGTGCACTGCAGAATCTGGTTGTGATAAAAAGACGCAGTTCCTCCAAACTCCTCAAGTTCGATGCGCGGCCTGCCGTGGGATTCTTGGCGCAGCGACGCGAGCGAATCGAGGGGAGTATCAACACGTACTGCAGTGCATGCAGCCGAGTTCCACGTGTCACAAAACGTCAGTATGTTATACAGGAAGAAGAGTTTATTGCGAAATCAGCGATTTTGAGGTTCTGTAAGAAAAAAGATGTTAAAAATTGAAATATGAAATTTCGAAGTATGACGGTATATCATCACTAGTAGATTACAAAATATCTGCAAAGACATCATTTGAATCCAAAATGGCTGACTTCATAATCCATTTTCCAGACCGTTTGAACTAGAGATACGAAATTTGGCATAAAGGTGTATTATTAACAAGAGTAGTTTAGGAATAATTTACATTTTTGAAAAAGTTGTTAACTTGGATCAAAATGGCCGCACAAAAACTTTTTAAACCATTCGAGCCACACCATTCGAGCTATAGAAACGAAATCTGGTATGAAGGTGTACCATCACAAGCAGGTAACGGCAATGTAAGAAAACTTTTTAAAAATCGCTTTCTTTAATTCAACATAGCCGCCCAAATACCATTTTCCAAACCACTGAAGCTAGAGAAACGAAATTTGGTATGAAGGTGTACCATCACGAAAATGTTTCAATAAATGGATCAAACCACCGCTATGAGGGTGCAGCCCCCGAGGCGATATGGAAAAAGGTCTGCACAGCATGGGGTGCTGTCCCCAGAAAGTCTGATCACAATAAAGGGGGCGTAACCCTAAAAATTTGAAGTTGGGGCGCACACGGAATTCTGGGACAGCACACCCAGCGAGGCGAACCTAGTATATATATACACGTATAAAAAGCTGTGAAATCCGAGCAAAACATCAGGTGATGTTCGAGCCTTAGCGTTGGTGGTGGTGGATTTTAGGGCCGCCAGCAGGAAGCAAATTTGCTGTATCATCACAAGTAGGTTACAATAAATATGGCAAAGCTTCCCTATGTTTCAATAAATATTTCATTCCCACGGGTGGTGGGTATGGGAAAAAATCTGCAACATGGAAGCACAGTGTCCTGGAGAGTGGTTACGATAAAGGGGCGTAAGTACCCAAAAACTCGAAGTTAAGGCCGCAGCCAGCTACGGGAGGCGAGGACCTAAACGAGGCCGAGCGAGCGAGTATATATATTATACACCTACAAAAAGCTGTGAAATCCGAACAAAAACACCAGAGGTGCAAAAAATGGAGCCAAGTTCTTT
>JAGDQP010004154.1:0-47505 GCA_022664845.1 Lepisma saccharinum
CAGCATTTGTTTTGACATATAATCAGTGTTCTGCCCAGTACATCATGCTTACCTGCGACCAAAAAATTATTATTATTATTATGTAGGAAAATTTTGGAATTCAGAGCAAACAAATTAAAGTCACATTAGGATACATATTTAATTGTATTGTATTAAACCATAAAATACAGGAAACAAACCAGTAAGAAAAATAGTCACACTGGAAGAAAAAAGTAACTTTTTCTTACATAAGAATTTCACTGTCATTTTTCCGTGATCATCACGCTGTCTCAGTCTGTTTTCTGCCGAGGCAAATACACCGTTATACCAGGGCTGTTCCATTGACTTCCTACCAACTTCGAAACGCCTTTCCTTTCTGGCCAGCCATTTCATAACAGCAGGGGTTGGGCTAAAATATTTCCTGGGATATATTTCCCAGGATAATATTTCCTGGATTATGATTGGTTGTTGAGAGTCTACGGTGCTACGGCTAAATTTTTGGCGGTTATTGATGTATGTTATCTCTGGTAGTACATATTTCTATAACAGATTCAAAGGCTCGTGTAATTTTTATCTACGAAACAACACTTTTCATTATATCGGAAATGTCCTATTGAAACAACAGATAAACGTGCAGTTAGTTGCATATTTTAAAACTATATGAATGCAACCGAAGACGTTTGAAAACTAAATATAGTTAAAAAGTTCCTTCACCTCAAAATTGGCAATGGTTTTCCCTGCTATCTAGGAGACACCTATACGTATTAACTTTGGCTTAATATCATATACTGGCAGTTATATGGAATTTAGTAACCCATTGCATAATGAATGTATTGAATCAGTAAGACTTAGTTTGACACACCAAACGCGTTTAAATGCATAATCCGAGAAAAGTAAGGTACTCACATTAATACCACTCCACACTTTAAGAATTATAATTCCACACTCCTTTCCTACAGTTCCACAAAGTGTGGAGCACTCCACTCAATTTTAGGCCCTGATATATATATATATATATATATATAGAGAGAGAGAGAGAGAGAGAGAGATCTTTTTCCTTTTTACCTTTACTAAACTCTCGTAAAGACACAGTTTATTTGAGTACACTCCACGCATTTAACTGGGAGATAAACAAGTTTGTTGGTATAGCACATGGAATTATTACGAATTATTCTAATAATACTTTGAGGAAGTGGCACGGAAAGATCATCAAAAATATGAGAAAAGAAAACAATAATTCTATTTGCACATATTTAAAGGAGAATTCTAGGAGTGCAGAAATATAGTCTTTTGAGCTACATGTGTTAGCGTTCATTAATTAAACCAAATACTCATGTATGTTCATTCCTTTAAAATTTAGCATTATCAATTTAATGCACTTGTCCTTTTCTTCAGTTCAAAAACATTTTGTCAATATATGAGGGGAAATATGTGAAAAATGTGCTAGGTAAAATTGTCAATATTCAAGGAAGCAACGTGAGCCATTACAAATAAAGATATAAATTTGAATTTTGTTTTAAATTCTTTAGGTAACGTTTTGCTTAGGACTGCAAAAATGGGAGAACATGATTCGTATAATTATAATAGTGTCCGAGATTCGCTGATATTTGGTGCGTAAATTTTCCAATTCTTTCGCCGAATAACGCCACTGAATGCAGAACCTGACTTGAGGTAAACGTACGATCGCGAAAGAGAGCGTTCACGGTTAAATTAATGATGGGGTTATTCTGTAAAAGTATCCATCAACCCGGATTGACACTGAATCACGTTGAGTTCTGTGTAGCGTGGCACAGTGTGAAAATTAGAAATTAATACGCACGAAAAATCGCTATATCTGGGAGGTTATGTGTGAAGTAAGATGTAGTTCATATGAAAACCTCTGCTAAGGGAGATCCACGTCACTTCCTTGAATATTGTAATATTTGTTCTTCATGTTAGGTGTAATTCTATGTTTATGTCTTCAGAATGTGTTCATTGTGCAGAAGGTGCAATCGCGCTCTAATCACATAAAACTATTTTCAAAATGAATTTTGTTACTAACGTTATTAGTTTACATAGAAAACACTTTGACGATTAGGTGTGATTATTACTAATTTATTTTCTGTTTATTACTATAGGTGAAAAGCTATTTTGATAAGATGGGTATTCGGTTAAATGCTATTTGTCCTGGGGAAACATCAACTCACATAGTAGATGGTAATATGGCGGAGAAAGTATTTCGGCCGGAAGACGTCAAGAACTTTGCAGAATTTATGAAAGTCGCTCAACCGTAAGTGGTATTCTCATTCTGTGGCTAATAATGTTTTTATTTATATCTATTTAATTGTACTATTATAATATTGCTAAAATCATATCATTACTTAACTACAGTATCAAATGAAAAAATGTGAAAGTGTTTTTTAAAGTTTTCCTTAAAAGTAGCATATTCATGGTTTTTAAAAAAATGCCAAATTATCAACAATAAATAAATAAATTCCTCTCTTAAACATTGATTTTTTTTTTCAAATCATGGAATATGTAGACATAAATTGGATACAACCGTCCGATTTTCTTCATGTTCTAAGTCATAAATCTCTTTTCAGGAAAAATCTTGTCAGAGTTTCATTCAGTGCGAGGTTCATCCCAAATATCAGTATCAAATTAAAAAAAAAGTATTAGTTACGATTCTTATAAAGTGATTATGATCAACTTAATACCAAAATGAAATACACTGAATGTACTTTTAATTGCAGTAGTAATGTATAGTTAATACCGTAATAATAATGATGAAGTTTTAAAGTGTAAATTGAATTGAATTATAAAACCTTTAGACAACTTTTACTCAGGCTGCTTGAAAGTACGTGTTTATCCTATGAAAAATAAAAGAGAAATGTTAAATGCTTAAAATTTCACAAACATTTTAGTCTAACATGAATTTGTAACAGAAAAAGCATACCTTGAAAAGGATATTGTTTATTTGTTGGAAGATATAAAAAATACAATATGTAATAATAATAATAATGAATGCAAGTTGAGAGAAATTCAGTAAATAAAGTTTTAACAATAGGGCGCAAATATTAATCTTACAAAGATATCGAAACCATTTCCATTATATAATTGAAGCATATGCGCGAACTAAAGTCTAAGTGACATTTTCAAATAAAGAAAATCACGAGTACATTTTCGTATATAACAAGAAAAATATGGGTCATAAAATATTCATACTTTGCAAGAAGAAATATTAGGCTAAAGTCCGCTTTTGTGCAAAGTATGAATATTTTATGACTAATATTTTTCTTCTTTGATATATATAAATGTACTCGTGATTTTTATATTTGTAAATGTCCCTTAGACGTTAGACGTTTGTTCGCACATACGCTTCAATCATATTTATTATTCAGGTTTACTGGCTGTAGATCATTCACAGATGTAATCCATGGAAGAATCAACCGTGGCCCATCATTTAACTATATGCAAAGAATCTGTCAATTTTCCATAGACATAATTACAGTATTAAACCAATAATTATGACGAAAGAATTAGAAAAGAATCGATTGAAATAAAAATACAGCAAGGTAACAAGGAACATCAAACCGAAAATCAAATTTGAAAAGCATTGATAAAGAAAGTATAAATATGTTTTAAAAGCAATCAATTTAACATAAATATAGAATTTTTAGTAATCATATATTTGATCACAATTTAAACTCGCGATATTTGGCAGATGAAATATTTGGAAGCAGCTAGGAAAAAGTTTTAAGTGATTGGTGTTGTGTTACACTGTACTTTAACAGTTTATTTCTGTTTCAGAGCTTCTGCTGTTGGAAAAGGAGTTATTTACATTATTAAAGAAGCAGCGAATGGTGATTGCTTCCTCAGTAGATTCGAAAAGCTAACAAAATTTGATCTACCAGAAGCATTTGTGGAATAGTATTATCAAATATTTGTAAACCTTTTTAAACATCAAGATATTTGTTATAACGTAATTAAGATGTATAACTTGTCTAACCAAAATAAAACATTAATGAACATAAATTAGGAATGTATAACCCTCATTACATTCGATTGGAATTCACAAATATGTCCGAATTGTTGTCATATTTCCAAATTTACATGTGAGGACCAAAATAAAAAAGATACGGTAAGTTAATACTATATGTTATTTTCTTAACTGTGCCACCCATTTAGTTACAAATTATTTTTACGTGAATATTACCAAATGAAAGGACTTTTTCTCTCACTGAGTAAACGTACAATGTTAATGCCATATTGAATTAAAACCTAGCTATCATAAAAGTACATTACACTACTATACGTATAATGATCATTGTCTTAATCAAGATTAAACAATTGAATCAATTAGTTAGTCAAGAACTGTTAGAACATCGCAGCTGAGCTCTCATAAATATTTTTACTCTTTAAAATGTCGGTAAACACTCCGTCTTCTAGTCGTAATCAGGTACTTATTTTGACCAACGATTTGGTTTTAATTCCTTTACCACGAAAGTGCTTCAGAGTATATAAGTTTTACTTAATGGTTGATAAGTTAACGCTTGCTTGCCACAGACTCCGATAGTAAAATGAAACTAATGCTTCGATCATCTACTCGCCCTACTTGAGAGGATATTTCTCAAACTGACAAAATAGCGATCATTGCTCCATCATTGATTGGTGTTTGAACTGTAATTTTTCATTTAGAAGACCAACTTTTCAGCCGTGCCTATCTTCCGTCCACTTTTCAACCATGCCTTTCTGCATTAGCCACCACCGCATGTTCTTTTTACCTCTTCGTCTTGGAAGTCTAATCACTGTCAGATGGGGACAGATCGTCCCGTTTGCTTCGTAAGCTTCCATCAAGAAGCCAAAGGCACTGTTTGTGCCTAGTTAGTAATTCATAATACCGGACATTAATTTTAACATTGGGTGTTCTCTTTATTCTTTTCAAAGTTATATTTAGAAAGACATATATAACAAAACAAAGCAACACTTTTAATAACTTTTGTTGTTTCTTTCTACACAACAGTTTCACTTCTGTATCGTTTAATCTCTGAGTATACTAATTAACGTTAAGTTCCCAGTGCATTTTTCAGTCTCTAGCTGTGACATTCACCACAGTACTTTTAGCGCCAATCTTTATTAAGCTATTACGTTATAATTTGTTTTGTTCTTGCTCTAATGCACATAATATTTTCAACTGAATTCTCAGTTTAATAATATCTTTTTATGCTATTTTTTAGTTATTGTACATATCAAAGAAACGCATGGTATAATAATTTGTTTCTTTATAGGCATATTATAACTTTAGTTATAAAACACTTTTGAAATTATCTAATATTAAACCCTCTGTGGCTCAATAGTTATTCATTTATAACATGGACCTTAGCGCATATTGCAGAGACTATTAATTCTTGAGCATCACTAAAAAACTGAGTACATTAAGTGAATTATTTATCTTGTTAAAGCATCTTGGAACATAAAGCGTAATAGTGTACGTTATTACTATCGAGACATGTTATATTTCGTTCTGTATTTAAACTGCAAGGCGTTTACACAGGCTTCATCAAACCAACGCGTTATATTTCCACCTTAGATATTCTTTGAAAAATGTTTTCATCAAGATTTTCTGGAGTAAATATCCGTGGCTTCGTCACTGCTCTCTCCCATGATGCTGATAGTCTTTCAAAGGCATTAAATTTCACTTACCATACTGGACACTTCAAAATCGCGTCCTACCCTTGACACAGATTCTAAACAAATGAGTTTAGTAAGGGAAGTAAGTGAAGTCTTCTTCACATACGAGCGACCCATGAAACATGTTACAACTCTAAATTCAGGTAACTTCTAACTTTGTAGTTTATCTTAACAGACGCATGATAGGATAAATATTATAAGGTATACACTTCGTAAAAAACAATAATTAGGAGAGACTTTATGTTTCATAATAATACACTAACTCATACAATAATGAAATTTTTACTTTCATGAATAATCTAAATAATGTCAACATACTTCTAATTACACATATAATCACAATCTTCAAAAAATAGAATTTCAATAAATATTACAGTAATTTAATTATTCGATACCTTGAAAAGTAAAGCAAACTTATGAGATTTAAAACTTTACCAATACCAAAAACTATCTCCATTTTCTTGACTTTTTATACCTATTCTTTCTTCTTCTGTTCTAGCTCTGACTCGACTCAGTGGCCTAAAAGATACTGCATGTAATAGATTTATTATAACATTTTACGAACGTACACGTCTTTCTCATATACCATAAGTCGAAATACATAATACACAAAATAAAACATAATAATAAAAGTCAAAACATACACAAGATAAAAAAATAAAAAATAAAAATAGGCCCCGAAAAGACCTGCCACTCTAAACATGGAATAAGGTATAGGACTCTCCTATAGATGACTAAAGGGTACAAATAAGTTCGGAAATTTAAAGATAAATGTTAGAATATTTATTTTTCATATTCAAATTATCCTGAACAGTGTTGTCTTCTGTTCTTCTGCACCCCTGCATGCATTTAGGAGATTCTGACATATAGTCCTTGAAGAATTGTGCATTTTGCTGTTTTGTTTATGTTTTTTCTGGTACTTAAGCTCACCAAACCTCCATTCGTCTTCTGGGTGTTCAATGTGGTGACACTCCATAACTACATGGTCTGGCGTCGGAAGTCACTACACTAGCAGTTTAGAGACTACGCAATATTAAGTGTACAAAGTGTTTCTTTTTCTGGGTCATACCCTGTGCTGATATAGATTATTCTTTGGTTGTTTTGAGGGGTTCAAATTTTAAACGTTGCCTTATATTTGGAATTATTTATAATAATCCGTCCTTATTACCCCTAGGGATCCTTTTCCTTTAATATTCTGTTCTGCAGCTTCTCTTCAGTTTCGACTAATTTGACAATAACTTCCGTCCTTTACCCGCTATATTCTGCATCTTAATCTAGTGTATGTTCCCCTTTTCTCATTATTACTGCTAATATAACTTTTAGTGCAACTGTAGTGCATCTTCTATCTCCTTTACATAATTTAAGTCGACCAGCGGTCATGAATGCTGACTTCGGTTTAACTAAACGGAGGGGATACGGTACGACTCTCACTGTGTAGTTATCGTGACACTTGGTCGGAAATTTAAGATGACGGCGGTAATGGCGTAATCCAAGATGGCATCTGGAAATCCCCATCACGTGACAGGTTCATTGACATGCGTTGTTGCTAGATGTTGCATGCGATGTTGGCATGTTGACGAATGTTGACGTGGACTTGACCTAAGCAATGTTGTATTATGGTGATGTGTGGAGCAGGTCAGAACATGATTCCTGACCTTACGAAATCATTGACGGGGAGGCAGGATAGTACTTGATGTTTGACGTCACGGCATAGGTACAAGAAAGGACTTGATTATTGACGTCAGAAGGTCATTGACGGGATGCAGGATATGACTTCATGCCTGGCGTCAAGGCGTGGGTGAAAATTTTTAATATATGTATATATATAGGGCAGTAGTGTTGTATATACCATTATAAAGAGAGGTGGTCTTCAGTCATGGTAGCGCAGCAGCAAGGTGTAGTACGTTGTGTTGACTTACCAGTAGAGGATGAGGAGGAGGTTGTTGACACATTGGACTTACTTGATAGCGATTATCAAGAAGATACAGACCTTACAATATATAGTTCGTTAAGGTCCAAAGTTAAGTCAGAACCTGCTTCAACTTCATTAATATCTTCTTTTTTTTCATTCCTAAAAAAAGAGCATAAGGAGGACGACGATATTAGGGAGGAATATTCCTCACTAGCTCCGAAGAAAAACATCAAGAAGCGTATGTGTTGGAGTGTGGTGTATATCCTGTATAAAAGAGTTTGGGTTTTGAAATTGTGATGTAAAACAAGCATCAATATCAGCAGCAGCACCACCACCACCAGCAGCAGCAGGACCGTAAACATCATTAGTAAAATCAGCACGAGTAGTAGTGAAACCAATAGGATCAGCAGAATCAGAAACCATTAAGACCAGATGGAAAAGTGTTAAGTAAGTGCATATGTAACAACAAATGGGGTGGTGAAAGTTGTATTTGGTTGGGCTTAAAGAAGTGGATACCGAAAATTTGAATTATATGTGAAATGTGCTTTAAGGTGGAAAATTATCAAACAGATCATGCGTGTTTAGGCTATCTTACACTAAATAAACTCGTAAGAGGTAAAGAGATTGATCAACATTTTAGAAAGTAAATGTCGAGGGTTATATTACAGCCTTCAACGTTAAAAGAACTTTTTCGTATATACAAGAGGCATCATCCATAAGTGAATAATGAAGATGAACTATTATTATTATTATGAAATATGAAGTTTAGTATGTGGAGAATAGTGAAAATGCGCATGGAAAGTGTAACTGACATTCTACCTGAAAAGGATCGGGAGGGAAAGAAGGTCTGAACACAAAGGTTTATGGTGAAAACTTAAAAAGGAGTGAAAATGTATTTATAACATATTCGTGTGTTTTGCAAACTTTTCGTACTTCTTTAAAGGACAATTCAATCCGTTGAATTGGTTGTAAATTGAGGGTTGGTCATTACTATATATATGTGTTTAAAATATAGGCAAAGTTCTTTCTCAATATTTTTTGAATCAGGTGAATCACCATTAAACCTTTATGGAGTACTACGTAATATTCAAACGACAGGGTCATTTAGGTACTTCCATGAATATTTTTTTCAAAATTTGTAGAGAATAAGTTTGTAATACTGAATTCATTGTTCAACTCATAACCGATGTTATTCATGAACCATTTTCTGTACGAAAGCCTCTAAGTGTGTATTCAGAACAGTACATTATTGATTCCTAGGGATTTAAAATCTCTGCACACGAGTTTATTATGAAAAAAAAATTGTATCCTAGCGTGTGATGCTAGTCTTTTATTCGACTGTTCAGTAAAACTTCCATGAGAGCTTACGGAAATAGGACTAAGCTATCAAACTCAAGTGCAATGTTTAACACAAAATGTTCACGATTTACAATGAGGCACTTCAACTGAATATAACGTTTCCTATTTTCGAAGAATATTTTTTCAATTGTGTTCAAGTGAAGCTACATTCTTGTAAAGGTCTTGAAAAAGTAAAGTGGTATAAGAAACAATTTCTGTTGCGAAGTGTTTATCATGTAAGTGAAAAGGAATGTCCTGCACTAAAAACATTGAATTTGAAAATTGGTATATTAAAGTGTATTTATCATGACCCTGCCGAAGTGAATGAATGTGCATTAAGAAACTGCTTACAGCTTCAGTATTGGATGAAACATGAGAAACTAAACAATCTTGTAAATACCTATCAGCCATGCAAATGTAAGAAGAAGCATGTGCAAGTTGTTTTTATAAAACACTTTACTTACTGTTAATAATAATAATAAAGAATTATATTCTATTAATTTGTTTTCATTTCAAACAAGGTTGTTCTCGAATGATAACACAAACTTTTAATAATATATATTTTTAATGTTTTTTCTTTAAAATGAAGTACCTGTATAGTGCAATAATATTTACAACGTTGCTTGTTTTTTTAATAATTTGTTTCACATTTTTTGCTACAATTTGATCATTTTTCTTGAGATTAACAGTATTGAAATGGGGTATGATATTAAGCCCTCTTACATTAAAGTAAGTCTAGACATAAATACAAAATTCCCTCAAAAGGTGGAATTATTAACTTGAACTTGAAATTTATTACATTGATATAATTTACAATTTCGTTTTAAAAACGTCAAAATTTGTTTGGAAGGAGGTATTGCAAAGCTATCAAAATAAAATCCTTTGCATTTTCGTTAATATAAAGAGCAGTCCAATGACTTCCTCCACTTGAAGAAGAACTTAAATTAGCAATAAGTGCTGCTGGAAACTGTACACGAACAAGTAAATATTTAATGGCGTAAATGTCAGTCAATACATTTGCTGATAAACAATCACGTAAATCACTCTCATCAGCTGGTGCGTCCACATTTTTGTTATAGGAGTTGGTATGTACACACACTTATTTTGATTTAACATTGATAAACCAAGTTCATAAAATTTGATATAATTTGCATAAGCCCATCCTACTTTAAGTGTACATCGGAAATAGGAGAATCGATGTAAATAATGAACACAGTGTCTTGAAGGATATGCTAACTGAGAAAAGCGAAGACACTTTAATTCTTCTTCTAAGTTGAATACTGTTTTTCAAGTATGGACTCGATAAAGTATTGTCTTGTTTTTTCAAACGTGTACACCACACTACTGTGCTGAGTATATCTGGTAGCCACACTTTTAATTCAACTGTAGGAAACATCACCATTGTTCCAATGGAGACCATAGACATGTTGAGGCAAGTAATCGTTATGTAATCGCAAGGCTGTTGAAAACTGAGAGTTAGGGGAAGATCCAAGTCAGGATTTATAATAACTAGTTCTTTTAAAACTAACCTTTCATTGTCGTCGTCATTTTCATCGTGTGTAAGAACAGAGAAGTGCACTAGAACTTAGATTGTGACTGAATGAACTCAAAGTTAAAATGTATCATTGGTATACACATTTCTGTTTTTATCAATTACTTTGACAGAATGAAACTGTGCATATACAATACATGAAATAGAGTGTACTAGTGCTTGACTAAAGGATATTTTTAAATTAACAGGGGAGTCTCCAACTTCCCAAAACAATCATATATACTTTCCGTAGGGGACAGAATAAACGGGAAAATTATAATACCGTGTGCAAAAGCATGATAAGTAATCGTATGTGCAGCATTTTAAGGATAGATCCCAGTACCAGAAAACAGAGTGAAATAGCTTTCAACGAATAAAGCTCTTGCAAAATCAGGGGTTTGAGGGGGGGGGGGTAAAATTTTGAGCCTACGGGAACCTAGAAATTGTTGAGATTGAAATGCTCAACAATGGAAGGGGTTCAAATTATATTTACCAATCATTGCTATATTTGCTAGAAATTCAATGACAAGGTTTTGCGGTACACAGACCTCAGTTTTTATTTTTGGTCAACAATCAGAGGGAGAAGTTCTGGCTTGTTTGTTTTGATTGTTCCCACACATGTTAATTTGTACTCCGCGAGATGTACTCTCGCATAGCAGTGATCCATTGTTAGATTTCTGTTGAACTCGTTAATTAAACAGATCAACTGCTCAACATAGTAAATGGGGACGGGGACCCTTGGAGGTGTAGATCCCGCTCCAAGTTTAACTATTGCATCGGCCATATAATGAGTTCCACTGTCGCATAACATAATGATTTTAATGCCATAGTTACTGGGCTTACTACTAGATGACTATGAAGTGATCAGTTGGCAAATCTTGAAATTCCGATATCCTCTTGCGTTTAACATCCACTTTAGAGGCTGTCTTTAGAATCTGCAGTCCTTTATCGTGTTCGTTTTTATGTAGGCTTCTGATTTACTGGTCTCTAAACTTTTTTCAATTTCTCGCACAGCTGAAACACTAGGACTTTCTTCTTCCAATCGGAAGTTTCTTTTTCATATAGCAGCCAGTCGGGATCCTGAACACTACCACCATCAAATGCATTCTCAATGTCTCTCTCACTAATGTCTTCTTCGTCATCATCCAATTCTTCTAGAACATTTTTATTAATGTTGCCTCCTGCTTTGCGCGACGTTAAGAATCGATATTTATCGGTAAAGGCACAATGCAATTGTTCAACGTTTTATGTCACTTATGTAAAAGAGTGTATATGAATTATCCCTGGGGTTTGATGCAGAAAACAAAGGTATAGAATACTAATCATTCGCAGCACTCAAATGAAGAACCTATTTTCAAAATGATTTATCCCAGTAGAAAACCAAGCTTCACAAACATGTAATGCTTTCATAAAGTTCAGCAATATATATTCACATAGAACTGCTATCTCTACTTGAAATTATGTGGCTGAAAATTAAAAAAAATCATGGATATAGTTACTAACATAGTAGAATATTCGTACTACCGACGAACAGCTTATACTAACAAACGTAAAATTTACGTATGTAATTTATCTCTAAATACTAACATACGTTAAATAACCGTAGTGACTTAAGGAATAAGCTAAATCACAAGAATAATATACAATCTGGTAATTCATTTTCCGTGGTCAAGCTATCTACAGAAACCAGTAGAGGCAAACCTAGAAGGAACCTAGCCGGAAAGAAGTAGAAGAGAAGCGGTTAGGTTTTTCAAAAGCATACACGTAAAATTTACGTATGTTAGGGTTTAAGCGTTAATCATCTTCTCCTTGTCTCCATATTGATTTGCAGCTTCCCTACATAATAGAGCATCCACAGCATTCATGAGATTCACCATATTGCTGAAATATAAAAACAATACATTAGTATTATCCTTTATCATCAATGTTTCACTTAAAAATCTCAATGAAATATACTGTGCAATTCAGATTAATAGCTATTTCAAAACAAAATTAAAATCTAGTGTACAGATACAAATTAAAGTAAGAAATAACGCGCGCTGCAAAATTAGAAAAAACTGTGCTGTATAAATCATAATTAGGAGTGTATTCTTTTAAAAATCTCACCACCTTTTCATATAATAGAACAGTTATGTAAGCATAATATTCTTCACAGACAAGCTTCCTTTATAAATTCCCTCACGAAACGCCATCAAACCATCATTCCTTTCTATATTCTCACATGAAAACATCATTTGTGGAACATTCATTTATAAACATCTCACATGAAAAGACGTTCAACTAAAATTCTCATATAAAAATCTTCCTTGAAACAGCATTCGTTTATAAAAATCTGTTTACCTTAACTTAAATATCTCCTTTATAGTAAAAATGCTAGATTGCACATAAAAGCCCATTGAGAGCTACATTCGCAAATAATACTCTATTTACCTTAATTCAAATATCCCTATTACAGCAAAAGTAGTAGACCGATTGCACATAAAAGCTTATTAAGCCTTTATAAATTTACCTCTTGAAACAGCATTCGTTTATAAAAATTTATTTACCTTAATTCAAATATCCTTTTTACAGCAAAAGTAGTTTCCCTACTATCCCTTTAAATTGTCCCTTAGATCCCATTTACACTATAGTCCCTCAGTTGTTTTTTCAAAAGGCCTGGTTGAATACTTCGCCTTTCAGAAATGGTCCAAATTGAAATCTGAAAAGAAACATGTTTAATTATTATTCCTCCCTTCAATACGCATTTAACTTTACATATCCATTTGTTTTCACACACATATCCTGCACTTAAAATCCTCGAAAGATTCCCAATTTCTAAGAAACATTTGTAAAACCTCTTTGTGAAAACACTCAGAAAATATTACTTAGAAAACATACAAAGTAATGAACAGTCTCATACGTTGAGGAGTTCATCAACTTTTACTAATCGTAATATTAGTAAGACACTTGAACAATGTTGCCATCACATTACCTTTGCGTAATCACTTTAACTCCTAAGTAATATACTGTGAAATTCCTCGGGATGTACTCTCTGGATAGCCTCAGGATGTACTCTGGATATCCTCGGGATGCACTCTGGATATATTCAGGATGTACTTTGGATATCCTAGGGAATATAGTGTGGATATCCTCGGAATGTACTATATCCTTAGCATATACTCTACATATTTAATTTCAATATAAGAATTCTATTTAAATTTAATTGAAATCTGAAACTACTTTAACTTACTTTAACCTTATATACTAACAAATTCAAGTCTGATCTATAAATACGCATCCTGTCAATAACCACCCGCGCCCCAAGACAATTTTCCACGCCTCTAGCCAGCGAGCCTCTTTTCCTCTCTCAATTAACCCTGACGTCAGAGTTCGTGTCCTGACAAGTACATCTTATATCATACAACTACAAGAAAGTATTTTCATGCTTCAAGTGTTTGGGGGATTTAATGTTGTCATAGAAAGTTTATCTCTGACGTCAAGATATAATTTCCAAAAATTCCAAGCGTCATTGAACGCAAAAGTCACTCAAAGTTGCAGACACAATTAGAAGCAACTATTATCATACTTCAACTTTTTTGGAAATTTATGCTACTCAATACATACTTTTCCATGCGCCATTAAATAAGAAACATATTGGAGCTGCAAAGACAATTAGAAGTACCTACTTTTATAGGCTTCAAGTGAATTAGGAATTTATCCTTCTATAGAAAACTCCAGCTCTGACGTCAAGAGATGTTTCTCCAAATTCCATGTCTAATTGAATGTGACACCATCCAACCTTCAGGATGTAGAAATAACTAGATTCACATCTCTAACGAAAAGTTTTGGGAATTTTCGTATGATGACTCAAAATTTTTGATATCATGAATATAGAGAAGAAATCTATTTTTTGTCCTCAGTTTTCACGGATTATTATCTCAGACCTAGCTTTATCACATCTAGCAACCACGTGAGGACTTTCGATGTATTTGCCTCGCCCCCGTCTTACTTTAACAGATAACTCGTAAAGTGAGTCGCACGTTAGTCTAAGATGACGGAGAAATGAAGGAACGAACATATCTCTTACATTGAAGTAATAAAGGTAATTTATCCTATTTTTATCAATTTTTTTTCACTCTAACAAACGTAAATATTTAAAATGTTCGGGAAGATTCGAAAAAACGGGAGGTTGTAGGCAGAGTTCAAAAGTGTTGTTTATCATTCTCTCAATCTTCACAACGGTCTATTTCCAACTCCCGCTTTCCATAACACCAGTAGAAGATATTTTAGGGGTTTTATCAGAACATTTCTTGCGGGTGTACAGTTAAAATTTGGAGGGTGTAGGCAGGGTTTTACTGCAAGATTCGTTTTTCGGGGGTGTACAGTGAAAATATGGGAGGGTGTAGGCAGAGTTTTCCAGACTATCTAAAAAAATGTTAAGTTCAAAAATGTTACATTATCACTCTCTCAGTCTTTCCAACGGTCTCTTTCCACCTCTCGCTCTTCCCAACGGACTCCCCAACCGTCTTTTCTGCCCCAAACATTAAGATACAACTTTGTACAAATATAACCTCAATCTTCCCAACCGTCTTTTCATACCAAAATTACGAAGGCCACTCAACTAACCTACGTGACTCATCAACGACGCCATCTCGTTTTGAGGACAAGTACGACCCCGATCTTGTACAAACATCTTCCATAGCTGAGCTCAATAGACACGTCATCTTCTTTTGCAATCACCAAAGGTAAAACAACTCACCTACGTGGCTCACCACCGACGTCAACTTTTTTGCAATCACTAACGGTCAATCAACTAACCTACGTGGCTCATAACGGCCGCCGTCTTGAATTTCCGACCAAGTGCCACGATAACTGCTCCACTGCCGCCGCCTATTCTGACTGAAATATTCCTAAATTTTACACGTCAGTGCTTGTACAGCCCACTTGTTCTCTTCCGTTAAGTAAGTTTGTCATGACGGTTTGAAGCTTTTCTTGTAGTAAATTACATAAAAATTATTTTCAAGCTTTTCAAACATTCTCCAAAAATGAAATAAATTCAAGTTTTAAACGAATAACAAACACAAAAGAAGTGATTAGAAAATGGCTTCTTCAACTTTCATTATTTTATACTATCCGGAACATAAACTTTTTAAAATACTGGAAGCAGATTACAAGAAAAATAGTATATGTTCGGGTGTTAATCAGGTGCACAATATTATTATTTATAAAATAATCTTTAGAGTTATCACTAAAACTAAAATTGGAGGACATTTCTGGCTGAGAACAAGTAGGACTGGGGAAAAGATTTTGCTCTGATTAGAAACAAAGGACAATTCAAGAATCGAGAAACAAAATAAATATTTTTTTAAAAACTCTTTAAAGACATACTTTTCTTAGTTCCTTGTAAAAAGTAAAAAATAATTTTGTTTATATGACTAAAATAATATGCGGCGCGCTAATTGGACAATGTATATGACAGCGCGCTCCATGCTTTTCATTTCATTCATGCATAAACAGCTTTTTACTATTTAATACGCATTGCTAAAGAAAGGCTTGTCTTTAGAAAGTTTTTTCATGAACGTTTTTTTTACCGCAATCCTAAAGCGTTTTGCAACTAGTCAAACATCACAGCGTTGCAGGCTTAGTATTTATGGGTTATATTAAAAAATAAAATAAAATATTCTTTTAAAATATATAGAAATACATGAAGTAAGAATATAATATTGTATTGCCACCCGACCTACGTCGCCTTGCAATTTTTCATCATTGTATGACGTCGGGAATTGAGCTAAATTAACGTTGCTAGATTTGTAGACACCACGAACCATTTGAACTAAAATAAAGAATGTAAAAAGACACTTATTATTACTGTGTCTTTTAGACGCAACGTCACTGTTTGTTAGTGTGTGACTTATCACCCATTATTCTCGGGTTCAACTTCAAAGAAAAACTTTTATATTTGTGTCTTTACGTTACGGGTATGAAGTTTAATTCTCTTTCAACAATACATTTAAACCAAGTTTTGTGGTTTCAAATAGATAATTCCGTCTAGAAAGAGCTTTCCTCCACCTCATTGTACGCGCATTTTCACTTTGAATGTTATCATTTTCTTATGAATGAAATTCTTCATCAGAAAACATTAGAAAAACGTATTGTTAAAAGGGAATGAAAATTTATACTTGTTACAGGAAATGCGTTTAATGAAAAAATGGCTCTTCAGGAAGATGTCAGTATTCAACTACATGGACACTGCTTGCGGACCACAGGTTTACTGAGAACCAGTCTTCTGTTTGCTTGCTGTATATCTAAGAAAGCGGTTGCTCCTAATCGTTATGCTGCATTATGTAACTTTCTTCGTGTTAGCTTTCTTACTAGGAAAGTTTTTCGGTACGAACAGGACTTTTTTGATATGACTTCGTTTATATATATATATATATATATATATATATATATATATATATATATATTCGTACCCCCCGATGCTAATAATGCCTGCAAAGTAATTCGACCGTGTAAGGCCGCATTTGTCCTCTAGAGTGTGTTAAAGTTTGGAGCAAGTAAACCCTAAAAGTCTCCCTGTGAAAGTGTTAGGAGGGAAGAAATATCTGTGTGAGATTAAAGCTTATACTTCCATGCGCTTTTGAATTACCTAAATGTCAATTGGTTTGCCAGACGTGAATAATCGAACCGGACACTGCGTTTGGTTGAATGTTCGTATTCTAATTGCTCGTCCTTTCGCAGATAGCAAGAAAAATTTGTAGCAAACTTGTAGCAGACGTGCAGTTCAAGAGAAGCAAACCAGTAGCACACTAGAATTGCAAGTCTGCTAGTTTGCTGCAAGTCTCATGCAAACCTCAAAATTTCCGCAATTCGAACTTGCAGCGAACCTGCTTGTCAATTTCCATAGCAATGCATCTACAAGCGTTTTCCTTGGGCTGCTAACCTGCTGCATGTGTTTGTAAGTTTGCATTACGCGTGCTGGAAGTGTTTCACTTAAACTGCAAGTCTTTTATTTGCGCTACAAGCCTGCTGCAAGTGTGTGTAAGTTTGAATTATGCCTGCTGGAAATGTATGTAAGTTCGCATGAAAGCCTTCTGCAAGGGTTTCGAGCATAATACAGTATTCATGGCATTTACGCCATACATACAAGCTTACATACAGCATTACACATTTTTCCAAGTTAATAACAATTTGTTCTACATATATTATTGGATATTTACCACAAAATTACGTTATCCTCCAGACGGTCACATTCACCAAAGAAATAAAACAAAAACAAAAATGGCGACGTAGTGTTGACGGTTCTGTCAACGGATTTTATATTTGTTCCACCTGATGTTAGAAAGTGGAACCAAAACACTATCTTTGCAGAATTGCATCAGCTATCATTTAACTTCATATACAAATCAGTGGATAACATTCATATATTGCAAATTTGCTGTGGGCCTGCGATGTAAGGAAAATCTAGCAAGTGAAAATACAATCTCCGTCATGAGCAGGTTACTTTATTGAAAAAAAAAACATTGCAGGTGCGCAGTGAGCGGAGTCTAGCAAGTTAAAATCAAGTATAGTGAAGACTTTCAGCAAACCAACATGCTCTCTAGGCTGTAACCAGGTTGCATCGCTGTGCGGTGGAAAGACGTTCAGACTGTTTAACGCCGCTTCAAGTAACTTATTAGCATCGAGTCATCAGAGTGACAAGTAGTCTGTTCTTATGACTAAATACATCAACATATATAGTGTTAGACGTGGAAAACGTGGTCAAACTTTTCTATAATTTGAAACAGAAATTAGTGCTCAGCTCTCAATTAACAATTTCGAGTTGAAAGTTAACGTTACAAGAATTCGGGTAAGTGGCTTTTACATAAGTTTGCTCTGCTTCATTATGAATCCTCGCATTGTCTTATCCTTGCTAGTTAATAAGTTTGGAACATGCAATGACAATCTTAGTGTAGAAGATCGCTATGGTTTGAAAACATCAGAAGCATGTTGCTTAAAAATGACGTAGTAGTTGGTGCAGTGAAAACATTAGTTATTAATAATACAGGACCCGAAAGTGCAACTAATAGATGTGAAAGTCACAGTAACAGCAAACTAGTGAAACGGAACTTTCATCGCAATCAGGAGATCCATGTGTTTCATAGCAAAGTAGCAGTTCTTCATACACAATTTCCATTGAAACAGCTTGCGAACTATTCCAAAGAAAAGTTACGAAAGACCTATAGCAGCTGACTTGAAACAGGAACAACATCTAATAAAAGAAAATATTAGTCTGTATTATCTCGTTATAAGCTTCTTCAGGGTAATTTCGGACCCCTTCGTAAGTTCGAACGAAACTTAAACAAAATATATGTAAAAGAGATAAGTGTTACTCGTACTGAAATTGTTCATAATCGCACAATTAGACCCTGATCCATGCATGTAAAGAAGCAGTTGGATCCAAATGATAGATAGTCGGCATCGTGGTTAGGGAAATTTAGACTGTGAAACAAGGTTATACCACGAAAAATTATCATTCTGTTTCCAAATTCTCTATCAATGAAGTAGAAATACAACAAATTGCAGATATGTTTGTCTCTGACACAAAGACCTTAGTAACAAACAGCATTCTTACTCCCGGCCTAGTTTTCAACACCGAGCAAAGTAGATTTGACAAAGAACTACATTCTGGTAGGACATTAAAAAACCAAATGCGTAAAACTAATGTATTCTTTAATTGAACAAGCCATTTCTCACTCATATATGAGCATGCCGATTATGTCGATGGATGGGAAGATGCTATTGACCATGTTTCTTCTATCAGTCGAATCCACTACAAACTAGTCAGCAGATCAATCAAATATCAGAATAATTGCAAGAAAATGCACCTACATGTTCAAGGACGACTTTAGGTTATTCTTGAAGAAATGTTCTAGCCGAGTATGGTCTTGTAAGAAAAATGACAACCGATCAATGTAACCTCTCCGAATTAAGTTCAATTTGACAAGCAACTGATACCATCCAAATACACATAACTTATTCAGCCTCTTAATATTGGATTCTTTAGGAGAGACAAGAATTTCCTTCACTTTATTATAGACATAATAATAACAATTGAGGACGGTCTACGTGAAAAGGGCACATAACTGTATGCTTCAATATTGCTTAAGTTTGTGACCGTGAAAATTTCATCCGTCTCCAATTCTTTATCCTTTGGGTTTAGTGCTCCACGGTTCTCTAACTTGATCAAATATGACTTCTACGCAGCTCGTGGTCTGGAACAGCATCCAGGAAAATCCCACAATCCCACTGAGTTTTGTTTTGGTTCTAAAAGGTCAGCAGATTATCAAGTGCATTTTGCGAAAAGTGCTTTTGTTTACATCATACATTGATTGATGCCCTTCATATTAACTGTATTTCATAAATCGATGAGTACCCTATTATATATTGCATGCTTTATGTATCCCTATTTAATCAGAACACTCGAGTTTTTACAGAAGTTGCTACTTCACTCATAATATCTCAAGGAATATGTCTTATGGTAACAATGCTTCTCTGGTCAGTACTTATTTAGTCTCAATAATCCGATTTTGTGGTATTTTAAAACTTGATCAATGGGATTTTCTCAGTAGTAATATGTATAATTTAGCAATCTGTGGGTCAGGACCTAAGCGATTTCTTTTTCCACTTATATCTGCAAAAGTTTATAACATTGCTCGGCGTAAGGAACAGAACGTGCTTAGCTGTATGTAGTCATTAAAATGTGTAACCTCACGTACAGTGTTTTAAAATATATGTATGTTATTTGGAACATTGCACCTGGTGTCATTGCAGTCACAGGTCATTGAGAGCGTGTAGTGTATATCACATACATTATCTAAAAAAATTCACGTTGATTGCTTGAATGCCTCTGAAGATATTTGAATATACGTGAAAATATTACCATTGTCCTTGCATATGTAACTCAGAACTTTTTCGGCATCCATGCGTATCTTTCTTGTTCTTAGCCACTCAAATTTTGCTTATGACTATTCAATCCAATGCTCTCTTGGTAATTCAAGTGTCGTATTTGGACAGTTCCCTGGTCAGGTCAGGTAGCATGACTACTGGCACTTCAGAATCAGACACAAAAGTATAAAAGGAAACCGATAGCGAATTTAATATTTGTGTCAAATATCTTGTGCTTGTATGTGATTCTTATTTTGTTTTTCAAGACATCCACTTTAAATAGAGGGTATGGAATATTAATTCGCATGTTTAAGTAACACTTTCCTTATATATTACTAACTTTAGGATATAAGTAAACTTATATCATTCTGTGGCATAAATCAGTTCAAGTTCTATTTTGGTACGTAACAATTTGTGGATCGACAGCTGAGTGAAGTGCAGCTGTTAGCGCGAAAAACGTAGGACTCGATATCCTGGTTGTAGGAAGCAGAATATACCATGGCACTTAACTAATACTGCGCTCCTTCTCGAGTGTAGTGGAGGTGATCGAGCACTATTCCAGTATAAGGTTGCATCAAAGTGCTGTTCGGCTTTCAAATGTATTGTATCAAAGGAAGAGTGGAAGATGAAATGCAATCATAAGGCTAGGCTTCTAAATCTTACAGTGGGTCCACGAGAAGTATAAAAAACAATGGCTGCTGCTGTACCAATGGAATATATTCTTCTTGATACTTAAATGTTCACGTTAGATTTAGTTGGTACACATTGGTTAGCATTTCCATCAACCTTTTATAGTTGTGTGACATTCATCACAATTAACGAACATGTATCATAACAGTACATGCGCAGTAGAACAAGTGCTAAATCCCTGAGGTGCTGGAAATCACTAGTAAAGAGTAGAATATCTTGATTAACAAAACAAAACCTGCTCAGATCACCGTTATTCCACAAGAATATCTAAATATGTGAAATGAATCCGACAAGATTCTCGCTTTATTTTAATTTAGGAAGAAGATACTGTGGTATAAGTAAATCTGCCTTTCAATTTTCCATAATTACATTGTTGAAGTTAGTTTTCTGTAACGTTATTTCTGTGGAAGATAATGAAATTGCACTATTATTATGAAGTTGATTCGAAGATACCAGTATCGAATATCCATTTCTTCATTTTACTCTTAAACTATATGAAAGGTATTAAATTGAAATAGAAAGACACTAATATCTAGTGCTCATAGATCTGTTGACATGGATCAAATGAATTCGATCAATATGTAAGACGATCAAGATTCTGTTTAAATCTCTGGATAGCTACATTTTGCTTTGTGCTGGCAAGCTATGTAACATGCTTACTCAGTGAGTTTTGATTAATAATATGATGACTTGAAATGAGAAAATGATGCGACTGCTATTTTGTAACTTAGGAAGAAATAACTTTTAAATGTTTTCTTGTCATAAGTGAGTGAGTGAATTTTTATTAACGTCTTAAACGAACTGGTGAGCTTCTAAGCACGGGAACAACGGTTTTTTGGTAAAGAGGGCTCCGAACCACTGCGTTCAATGGATCTCGGTGGGATTTGAACCCGTAACCACGCGCACAAAAAGTGAGCGCTCTAACCTTTTGGCCACCTCGAGATCTTCTTGTCATGAGGAACAACATATTGACATGGAATGTGTTTAGATGTTCTTGTATACGCTATAGGGTCAACTACACATAGAGCTATGCCAAAAAGAAAAAGAAACATTTCACAAAAATCACATTTTCTTTTCGTGATTTATTTCAAGCCTTGGTATCTGTCTCTAAAATTACTTTTTTCTCGTCTCAGTTAACTCGTAATATATCACGTAACTGGAAATCTAAAACTGATTTGAGGTTACTTCCTCATTCAACTTCCATCTTAATCTTGTTCTTTGACTGAGCCGCCGTAGTTAAGTGGTAGAGCGTTGGCTTAGCATTCGGGAGATCGTGAGTTCGATCCCAGCGGCCGACCATCCTGAATGAGGGTTTTCCAGGGTCTTTCCTCAGTCATACCAAGCAGATACCGGGGTGGCACCTATAACATAGACCCTGGTCGACACTTTCCCGAATCCTTTCCCATTCCCTATTCCGGCCTGAGCCTTAGATGCTTAAAGGCCTTAAATAAAATGCAACTTTGTTTCTAATAGAACTTAAGATATGTGCCACCAACCTTGAAAACATATAAATATTGTAAATAGACGGAGAGACTAGAAATTCGGTTAAGCAGGCTTCGTGGTGAAGTGTTGAACTTATCCAACGTATAAGGTACATGGATTATCACTTAGGAGTTACATGGGTTCGAATTTCCCTGCCGAATACCCGGACTGAAGATTTTCTTAAGTTTTCTAGATGAATACCAGTATAGTACATCAACTAAAGTCCTGGCACTGTCTTCCTCAATTCCTTTATCTGGAAAGTCATTGCCGGTAGACATAATCCCTGAGAAATAATTACCATCTTTACATCTAATAAATTAAAACTAAATAGCAAACATACAGGCAGACACAAGTAAACAGATAAATTAACTTATTTGAATTGATAGAAAATGTGCATAACTTTTAGTATCAAATGGACTTGATATCTTATCAGCTGTAAACAAAATGTAAGGAGACATTTACATGCGGGCATTTTGATTCGCACCAATTGTTATTGGCTGTCTTGGAGCAAAGCTAAAAAGTTCACAATAGATCTTGATTTTTCGTATTATCAGTGTTAGTATAATAAGATAAGTTAACGAATAATTATGTAAGTAAACGTGTATTATACGAATATTATCTTTTGTTGTGGCAATGGAAAATTCTTGATCAAGATTACATAACTAACCAGTTACATAATCCCGTTGAGAGAGAGATACGTAGTCTTTATTGCCTGGATTTCAGAGGAGAAAAGTGAGTATGCATTTAGTTTCTCATATTTCCTTCTACGAATAGCCAGTATTTTTAAGTCAATATTGATTGTATGTAATTGTAAAGCTTTTCATAATTAGACCGCGATAACTTGAACGGTAGGTGCCCGATGCTCATTTTCAAATTATTCTTTTCTTAGTTTTTCCTGTTTGACAGATTTTAAGTGTGTCAGTTTGCATTTTGTTTATATGGGCTTCCTAGTAGCCATGACACAAGCTCACCATAAGTCTAAAGGTTAAAATCCCTCGGCGAGCTGTATAAGAATGTGCGAATTACGACCAAGATGTTATTACTATACTGGTACTAGACTGGTAAAATTGAAGAACAACTCAATCCGTATGCCCTGCAACAGTGCTCAAGCTTATCAGTACCGAGCTGAAATATGTGAGCGAAACTACAGCCAGCTCAGGTTTAACACTCATGACATTTACCAACATATATTTATATGTATTGAGTGACGGCCGGTAATTACATAATAAGAATAAAGCAATTTTATAGTACATTTAACTTAACTGTTTGATATTACAAGGTAACTAAAGAATTCTTGCCATTTTTGATAATCAAAAACAGAAAAGTATACAAGAATGTTCCTTACCCTTAGTCTTCAAAGTAATCCTCATAGCGTACAGTACATTTTGAAAACCTTCCTGCAGCTTCTGAAAACCTGGCTGTAAAACTGGGGGTCTTGCCCGCACAGAAGGTCGTGAGTGTCTGTACAATGTGTGACTCATTGCTTTTTCTACGAAAGTGGTTGTCCACGGAATAAAAATGGTGATTATCTCTTGGTTGAAACTCTGGGAAGTACGGTGGATGATACAGTCTCTCCCAGATAATTCGCTGTGACGTATCCGTGAATGCTCGCGCCACATGTGGCCTGTCCTTGTCGACAAGGGAAAGTATACCCTTACGATTCTTCATCTTTCTGCTACAGGACCTGTTGGGAAAGTCCCAAATGCTGCAGTTTGGCCCAGTAGTAGCAGTTCGTAGTGCATCACTCGGCGACTAGACCATCGGATACAGAACATGATCTATCGTGGGTGTAGAGGTGGTTTTGTTATGTGAGGCATAGGGGTCTCGTAGTGAGAATCAATATTTGGAACTCTTGGGAGTCTCATACAGGACTCATTTTTCATCACTGGTGAGCACTCTATCGAATATGGGTTTATAATAATGCCGACAAAGCAACGAAAAACACGTTGGACCAGGAGGTCCTTGTTGGGTTCCGACAATGGGTGGGATACCCACTTGCTCAACTTGTACGTCTTCCACAAGAGGCGAAGGTGAAGTCTGACTGTTTTATCGAAAACCTGGAAGTGCTCGGCAATCTCACCACACACGTAGCTGCCGTTCCGCTCTATTGTTACCTTCCCCAGTAGCACACACTTCGATTAAACGTTGATAAAACCGTTTAATCTCCGCCTTTTCAACGATTTTTAAACCATAAAACCTTGATTAGACGTTTCTGGTCGAATAAACCGTTGAAAAGGAGGACAAAAATGGTTTTATCATTTTATCAACGTTTAATCAAGGTGTGTACTCCTGGGTGTTAAGGAACTCGTAATTCAGACGAGCGCGACTTGCACGGAATAAATTAGAACAAAAAGTGTAAAGATATATGACCACATCTAAGCTTACCTAACCTCCACGAACCCATGGTCACTAATTTAAGATAAGCCACGAAAAATACAAGAAAGCAATTAGGCCTATTAATAAAAAATAAGAACATATATTTTTTTTTAAATATCTTGGATCCGCCGGGATTCGAACCCGGGTTTTTATTCAGCAAACCACTGATTCACGATACGAAGTTGCAAACGGTGGTTTGTCCGTTGTATTTACCGTGCACGTGTTACGTAACAAACCAGTAGTGACGCGTTCAAGATGGCGGCCTCAAATTTATTCCGATACCGATAGAATCCTGTCATTCAGGGCCTGTAAGCGCCCAATGCGGAGTTCATGAGACAAGAACAAATCTACCAAGCTGAATGTCTGTAACCAATGCCTGGTTGTGCGTTAATTCACTGTATTATCCTTCGGCGACGTGATTCGGCTGTAGACAAGTCCACCTTTAATTATATTACATGGTCGCTACTACTAGAGCTACGGCTCCTGTTTCTTAGTCACAGTCAATGTCCCAACTCCCGCCCCGATGGCTTTCCAGCACATGATTCACCAATTTCCATATCAGAGATCACATCTTCCCATGCGATGTCAAGCTCGCAAGAACAATTTTAGTATCCCGTAACCTTCTCTCTCTTTCTCTTAATATATGTAAAGCATTAAGGAAAATATCTTAAGATTGTTAGTTACTAGGATTATGGTTCCACCACGTTTAGGAACTGCATACTGCCGAAGGCTTAGAAAAATGAAATATGTAGCTTCATACGTATTTAAAATATCACGAGCAATAGAGCTCATGCGGTATGATATCTTAAAAAAGTTGAAACTTGCTTTATCTAAATATGCATATTTCAGAATTGTGCAAAGTATGTATGGGTTTCCCAAATAAAGCAGAATATTCCTGGCAATTTTTTGAACAGAAGCAGGTCGAAATGAACATGGATAATACGACTTTCCGTATGAAATAAGATGGAATACATAATCATTGCTATCCAACCTAGCGATGACATGATATAGCTTTACTAACAAATAATCCAAACATTCGTTGAATGAATGTAATTCTTACTCTTATTTGTTATGTAACCACTCATATTAACTCAAAATTGTTCGTAATGTGAAATCTGTTAGATATATTGACTTGAATAAAACATATTATTATTAAGTGCTGGAAAAAGTATAATTCATGTTAATATCGATATACTTTACGCCAGATAATTTCTGGTTATCTCCTATTATCTTCAAGGAATCACTTGCAACCTTATCGCAAAGAAACATGCATTGTATGGTTATTGTAGTTTTCAAATCTTTGACGATACATGCCACATCAGCTCTATTGTTAGTAGTATTGCAAATATGAAGGTCTCGGCAGCCTGTTGTTCCGAAATGCACTGGAATTTCCATCCCGGTGAATGAGACATTTCTTCTCATTTCATGTCCTAGAGATGCAATGGAAAATGTAGTGTATTTGACGTTATGGTATGAACTAAAATGTGCAAAGTGTGACCAATTGGAAACAAGAAACTTTTATAAGTATTTTTGCACGAATATCTGATTCTTTAAGTTAAGTAAATTAAAATCTACCAAAGTCTAAGGCAGTTTCCTATTTCTGATACTAACATGAAAACTTTCTTTGGTTATGTTCATCTTTTGGTGAAACAAGGACACTATTGTTCAGTCAAAATCAGGGCCGTAGCCGGGATTTTCGAAATGGAAGGTCACAGGTGAACTTTGCACCTCTTATTCGATGACAGGCTTAGCAAAACGAGAAAACCAAAGGCGCAGTGATTAGGTCCACATTCCCCAATGGATCCTCATGCCCCTCCAAATCGTCGAGCACATCCTCAACTTTAAAACTTTTGCTGTTAAAAACCGATAGAAACTTCACAAAATTCTAGTTACACCATCATCCCAAACTCTTCCTTTACAACCCAACAAACTGAAAATCCTTGCAGAATCCCTGCTTTGGAATGAGTTGAGAGAGGAGTGATATACTGGGAGTAACCAAGAATCACGCGAAATACATGTTCAAGTAGGTCTAAACAAAATTCAAAGAATGGATTTTAAACAGTTTCGTTTAAGCAAAACTTTTCCATAAAGTGAAGCATTTGCAAAGTTATTTTTTGGAGAAAGCATTTGTTATTATTATGATGATGAATAATGTCTACCAATTAGTTTTTGTTACGTGTGCGCACTCCGTAAGTATCGACGAAGCCATGAGTAAACCATCACTCTCATGAGAACCCTAAAATATATCTTAACTAAGCGCGTTTTACAACAATTCTATCAACGGATGGATAGTTGAAAATCAGGAATACTTCCTTCCAGAATACTGAAAATAGGGAAACATTTTGAGATCGAAGGAAAACTTTAGTAGCAGTAGCATTCCATAAGGTGAAATTTGAAGACGTCGCTTATTCGACCCATTCGAAGAAATTTGAAGACCCATTAGATTCAGAATATCCTCAACATTTACATTAGCATAGGTATGTGTCGAACCATTCAATTTCTCCGCTGTTATTGAAGAGCGAGTATAACATTTGAAGTGATGTGCCTCAAAATTGAGAAACAACGCTCAGGCGCGCGAGTTGTAATGGACAATGTTATGAGAATTTTCAATAAAGTGTAGACGTTAGGACACAAATCCTTTGAGCAGTGTACTAGACTGTAAACAGCAGTACAAGGACACTCCATTAGATAAAGATTTTATACTTGTTTTGTCACATTTGAAATTTGGCCTAAAATATTATCTTTCTTGCAAATCATCGCTATAAAGGTGTACAGATGGAGCAATTGATGTTTGTATCTCCTTCTACAATATTGTCTCGCACAAGGTAACTCAATTTAAGACATTCCACCTGATGTTTGTCAAGCAGTGGCTTCTGTTCACTGACAAAATTATGAAGATATGGAAAAGACATAACGCATCGAAAATAATCTTCGACATTTTCATTTGGATATTTTTTCATTCCAAATACCTCGATAAAAATTAAATTTTAAATTGTCACTGATTTCACTATTTGAATTTAGGTATAGTTCAATGTCAAGATCTGGTAGAGAATTATCGATCAACAGATTATCGGACCCTCCCGCCGGACTATGTTCATATTCTCGACTCAAATAATCGATTCTACTGATAATACTTGGGTTTTATCTGTGCTCAATTACTGGTGTCATTATGGGAAACTCCATAAGCGATTCTCGCGGAAATTTGTAAAGAAAATATCAAAAGTATTCTGAGCAAGTCTTTTACTCATTTTTGAATATTTGTTTATTTGTATATTCTGATCTGTTTGGCCGCTATCGTCACGAAAACGAAATGATGCAGTTCCCTCCAGAAGCCGAAAATTGTCTGTGATTATTGCTGTTCGGTGTTTTTATTATTGTCATTTCTCAGCTTCTATTGCGTATACTCGAAATCTTAGCCTCCAAAAGGCTATGGAGAAACAGCTTTGTACTGGATGCACGTGCTGTAGACAAATTGATCACCTGCTGTCGAGAGTCATTAGCGTTGTTGACGAACATGCACACAATACCCTTCATAGAATTTTGCGCTTTCGATTCGAAGGGAGCTTGATAGCACAGATAAGTTGTATCTCTGTGTCCTTATTCTCCTCTGTGCTCAATTGTGTATTTGATCTGCGTTGAAGTTTTAGTAGTCAGTCAAACGGTATGTTGCAATTAGGGAATGTGTGCCCATTAATTACAGCTATGCTACTAGGACTATTTTTCATTCTGTAAGCGGGGGGCACGTGCTCAGGTGCCCACCTCCTGGCTACGGCACTGGTAAAAATAAAACTGTCTGTATTACACAGGCCCTCTGAAAATAATTATGCGTCTTTAATCTGCAAGCAAAGGTTAAAAAATCATTTGATGGGACATTTTCAAAAGATGCTTTATAACAATACGTTAGCTTTTGTGTAAGATGATTTGAAACTAATCCGGTGATTACTATACTTTTACAGATCTACGGAACTAATAATCCCCCAAGTTATATTGAAAGTTTGTTAAAGAAAGTGCAAATAATGTAAACTTGAAATTGAATACCATATTGATATAATTTACCATTTACTTGAACATATTCAGTTTAGACCGATGCATACACTTCAAGTTTCTTGGAATTTAATGATGTAATTAAAAGTAAATTATTAAGCTTTGTTTGTGAATATTAGAGTAGCTTTGGACTTCGAGTTATTTTCCAGATTCGCTCAAAATTATATAGTATTATTTACTTCTTCTTACGTAAACTTTTTCATTCTATTCTTATGATTGTAAAGTAAGTAACAAAAAAGTTTAGTAAACACACTTCAAAGAGTACCATTACATCCTAGTTCAAATGAATGCTATGTGGCAAAAAATCAACTTACAAGAATATATTTTAGTTCTGTGTTGGTACAACTTTATTGAATAATGATAAGCTTCGGTTCGACATAAAAGGGTATTGAGAATAGATTTGCCATTCTTGACTTTAAATATAAAATATATTTTATTTTAACTTCACGAATGTTTTAGAGTGCCAAAGAATTTGAAACGATCCGATTAAAAACTATAAAATAGGGTTACCAACCGTCCAGTTTTTGTCGGATATGTCCGGCTTTTTAACCTTTTAAGAAATGTCATGCCGGCATTTGTATTCTCTTGAAAAAGTGTGGCTTTTTAATAATAAAATGAGCAAGACATTACCACATCTGAACTGCATTATTTGTGTTATTTACGGTAAACTGCATGGTTACGAGCGGTAATTTGTCACTATTTATTAACTGCTAGGGTGCGTTAATTATTTTCGTCTTCGTTCGCGAAATTGAGAGAAGTACCAAAAATTGGTAAGAATTAGCACATCAGCAAGTAATGTTTTTTCTTTAACCTTTCAAAACTCTCACCACTAGATTAAAAGGTATATAGCGAACGTGATTGCGCCTAGAAAAAAATGTTGATTGCTGCAATTTTATAGTGTCCTGTATTTTTTTTAAGTCCGGCATTTGACAATTGCCAGGTGACCCTACCTCCAAACTTATTAATGATATTCGTTTTCCATTTTTACCTGTCATTAAATGATTACTAGACAGAACCTGGAAGACTGAATTTCATATATTTTGTAGCTATTTACCTTCTGAAGCTGTACGCTTCTAGAATTTTTATTTGAATTATGAAGATTATAAACAGTAAATGAACTGAAAACAAAGCATTCAATAGTGGGAAGATATAAAAAAAACTTCCAAAATTAAAATTTAAAAATATGCTCGAAAACCATCTTCTATAATAGCAAAATATCTAATAGACACTAAACTACTTCGTGTGTAATTCTGAAAAGTATAATCATTAGTGCATGTCCGCTCAAATTTGCCTATTTTTCAACATTTTCGGTACACAGTTACGTATATTTTCTGTATGCAGCAGAAACTGAGGCTATTAATTTATGTAAATATGGTAGGCAGACCTGTTGTGAGGTATTTCAGCGCCCGAGGCATATGTAGAAAATGACGCTCCCGTTTTTATTGGAACTTTGTTTACCTTAATTTTAATATATTGTATAGGAATTGAAAAAAGAAACGTAATAATACGCATACCCCTTATCACATTTTTATAAATTTCATGAAAAAAAAAAGTATAATAATAACTCCAATTGCCTGTGATTTGCACGTAAAAAACGAACGTTTCTTTTAACCTGACAAATTTTTATTTCGGCGCTTAGTACATTTAGAGTTCTTTTCTTTTATATCCAGTTTTCAACGCCCCCAATTTGGCGCCCAAGGCAATTGCCTCAACTCACTGATGCACTGATGGTAGGTTTCCTAGTTCGGCTACAATAAAATCATATCATAAATGTATTGGGTGACTGAAATAATTCTCGCTGTTTTTGCTACATAAACTCACATTTGTTGCCACAGAACTGTACATGGTATTCTAGTCAAAATAGTGCACGTTGGAAGCAACATCCTGTTACCACCTTAGAGGTAACAAATGGATTCCCGTAAAAAAAAAAAAAAGCTTTTGAGGCGATCCAGTGATCAAGCAACTTTTGGATAACTGCGACAGAAGTGCTGCTCAGAAAGGCCATGTTGTAGCCTCCGGGGAACATGGCAAATGGAGTAAGATATTCCATTCAATTTCCGCCAAGATATCCTTGAGGAGTTTGGAGATTTGCAATCTACCGTTGTAATGCAGCAGAATAACGCTGTCATTTCTTGTGGGGTATTGAGGGCGTTTGTCTGGGGCGAACGTTCTAATAGAGTAATTGTCATTGGTATCGTTTAACATAGATCGTTTCACCTGGTTGCAACAGCTCAAAATGAACAACATCGACTTGATCCCACTGAATGCACAACATCTACTTCTTTGCATGAATATCCAGTTTCGGTCTTCAGCTTGATGGTTCGTCGGGTCGCACCCATGACTCCCTGCGTTTAGATTTGTAGCAACATATCCATTTTTCATCGCTAGTCACAATTCGATACAAAAACGACTTTCGTTTTTGTCTTTGCAGTAGCACTTCACAAATGCTTGAACGTTTCGCAGTGCCTCCCTTCCGCAATTGATCGAGGACCCAGTTTCCCCTCTTCTGGATTATTCCCACTGCTTTTAAACGTTTGATAACAATTGACTCACCGACACGTAGTGTTTTTGACAACTGTTTGAGCGTCTGACAAGATTCCTCTTCCAGTAATGCCTTCAATTCGCGGTCTTTAAACTTTTTCGGCTGACCAAGGCGCTCTTTGTCCTTCATGTCAAAATCGTTGTGTTTGAAATGTCGCAGCAACTTGTTACCGATTGAGCATGCTTTCTGACATCTTTAATTGGTTAAAATTTGTATTCGATTGTGCATTCCACAGTGCTTCTCACAACCTACTACCGGTACTTGCATGCAGAACTATAGTCACTTGTGGTCCGATTGATCTCGCACAACTGCTGCTCTCTGTTTGGCAGCAGCGAGAATTATTTCAGCATCGAATAGTTGAGAGCTCTGTCCTAACGGTTTTGTAATATATGTACATCGAAAACCGGCCGGGTGGCCGAGCGGTCTGCGGCGGTAGGCCATCGGCTCGAAGGTCCCGGGTTCGAGTCCCGCCAGGGGCATCGGTGTGAATTTTAACAGCTGAAAACGAATCGTGACGGGAAGAAGTCCAAAGTTGACTGGCCCATATAAAACTAAAGTTTACCAAAGTTTATGTACATCGAGAAACTAAAGTTCCTGAATTCATCGAGACGCAAAAAAAGCTAAGCGAGCGAAGTTCTGATTTTTCGTTAAAATAAAGTTCATAATAAATACTTTGAGGGTATCCAACATTTAACTGCCACTAGCTGCTGCCTTCTACGTAAAACCTCCCCAAATGTGAGAAAACACGTTTCGCACGTAAATACTTGGCGATTATGCGTATAGAATCCGCATCTTTTGTAAATGAAATATAGCGGAGAAGTGGACTGGTTAACAGCAGTAACGAAGTAGGGAAATGGATCGGAGTGGGAACTGGTGCGCAAGAGTGATTGATTAGACTTATTAGAAGCATTAAGGTGTAAATCATGTCTTACATGAGTTCATATCTTCCAAAAGGGATATAAATCTTTCAGAAGTGATGATTGCACTCCTGGTTAGCCCTGAGATCTTGTGAAAAAAATGGAAAATTTTCTACGATTTATTAATGCGTAACGTTTCTGATATTTTATTACAAAAAGTATAAATAATGTATTTTAGAAGTTGCACGCCCACAGCATACCTGAAATATTACCTCAGAAGGTACAAATCAGGCATTCATTTCCAAACGGCTTTTTCTGCAAAACTTTTGAAATTAGAATATTGGCATTGTTGAATTCGTTTTATCACTTTCGAACACATTAGTATGATTTTGCGTTTCCAAAATTCAAATTTCATTTGAATTTCATAATAAAGTAAAAGAAAAAAGCAGAACAGTATAAGTTGTATATAATTTTAGCTTGTATTATAATAAGTATTATATTGTATACAAAATTCCACAATTTTGGTTACGTTTGTTTTGGCATGCTTTGAAGTACTTTTATTGTATTTTATCAATATTGTTGATAATTATTTTTATATAATGCTTTGAATTTGCATCAAAAACAAGCAAGCTAGTATATCATCAACAGCATTTATTTTCACTGTCTCTTTCATGCATGTTTTTGGGGCAACATTGCCTCCTGCCGGGGGAAGGTGGTGTGCCAACCTCCGTCCCAAAAGACTTCGTGTTAACAATTGCATTACTCATACGTATACTGAAATACGTATATAATAGCTATCTTTCTTACTTTTCTGGTTAATAGTACGCATATAATAGCACATATTATTCATGTTATTTTGAGGGTAAATAAGGAAGTACAATATATTGTTAAGGAAAATTAACGTCTACTGTTGTTTTATGTTTCTAGCTCATTAAAGGTAGCATGCATTGTTTATAATTTTAGGCAGCCCCCACGAATTCCCCGAATAAAATCTTCTGGAAGAAACAGTGTTTGTTTTGTACCTGGCGAGACCTCATTAACACATATAATTTACCTCACGATAGCCGAAATTATGAAGAAATCTCCTCTCATATATAAACAACCCATTAAACAGCGAGCTCTTTAACGCTTTCTTCAAGATGGAACATGCTATGTCCCGGATACTAGCTATATAAATATTATGCAGGTAGCACACCTATAAACCCGTGTTCAAAATCCAACCAACATTTGTCAGCGTTCAGACGGTACTAATTTCGCCGAGTTTTTTTGCACGTGGGGGCAGTGGGGTGTCGTCCCACTGTGCGCCTGTCGCCGACACATGTGGATAATCGCTCGTTAAAACAAATCACTTGATGGTGGTCGGTGGCGCAATAACTATACAGTCTCAGAACTCTTACTTGTGCGCTTCGCTGTAATCAGATGGTTGAAAAGTATGACTCTCCAAAATCTTAATATTCATTATGATGCATATGTTATTGCGAGTGAACGAGAAGTTCTCCGGCCTGGCTCGTAAGTACTATGCTGGTCTCCCAGTTTCCCGCAGGCCTCGGAAAAACGGGGAAGTAGGATATTACGGCCAAAGTGCCAGTCTGCGTTCACGGTGGTTTTCGCGAAAGGGCTTCAATCACCACCTGCTCCGGGCCCCAGCTTGCCTTACGCCGCCACTGCCTAGCAACCACAATGATTTTTAACTGAAGTTAAGCTGAGTTCTGTTCACATAATAAAACTGTTAGAACATAAAACTTTCCAACATCAGAACTACGTAGACGTATAATATTAATATAGAACAAGGCCTTCTTGAATATCGTATTGAAACATTTCTTCTTATGGTAAAGCAATTACTAGGGTAACAAATATGTTCTAAAACTCAGAATCAGCTTTCTTTACTTGCTCCATTTAAAAAAAAAACATTATTTTTTGAAACTGATTTCTATGTTATTCATTTATTTGCTAGAAGCATATTAAACGTAGATAAACAAGCAAAATTCTGACCACATCTAAATAATTGAGAATAATTTACTAATGTTCTGTAATTGGCAAAGAACAACATTTAACTCTGTAACACTAATATAACAATTATATTTTCTAAGTTCGCTTTTTACATGCAAAGAAACAGTTCAGTAAAGATGTGTGTGTGGAGCTGTAGTGAGTCACATTCCAAAACACTGGGAACTCTGTTCCATTCCTGCTCAGGATATATACATTTTTTCTGTGCTGAAAATATAATTCCTCTAATAATGACATTTATTGAGAGAACATAAAATTTTGTTTGGGCCCTCTTGTAAGAAATATTTTGACAACAAACAAATATTTTTTCTATGTATTCATCAATACATGTCAATCCTTACCGGGAGACTGTAGAAAATATTCTTATATTACATTCTTTTCTTTAGTTCACAATGGTGCGTGGTGTCATCTAATCTTGGAACGTTAACGTGGTCTCATTTCCCTACGTCATAGAATGATGAAATTTTGCAGAGCGACATAAGTCCGGTGACAATATAATATTTCATTGTTACTTTCATATATTTCTATATTTTAAAAGCTATTTTATTTTATTCTCAACTTCTTTATCCTAAAATAAATACTACCTGCAACTAGCCTGGGTTTTACTGGTTGCAGAACACTTTAGGATTTGCATCACAAACCATTTAGCTTGAGAAAGTGTATCTGAACATCGAAATAACGTTAAAAAATAATGACAATCTTTTTAAATACATACATTATTTTCTTAATCAAGTAGTACTAAAAAGTAAAATTAATAATTTTGTTTATTCATGACTAAAAAGAGAAAGAATGGTGCGCGTCATTTCAAGAGTGACTGTATATGAGAGCTCGCCCCATGGTTTTCTTTTCGGTCATGCATAAACATTTTTTTTTTACTTTTTAGTATGAATTGATTAAGGAAAGAATGTCTGTAAAAAAGTTTTTTTATTATTTTTTTAAACAACATTACATTCTGCTTGATATTTATAAGGTAGTTTTCATAATCAAGATATGATAATTCTATGTCAAATGAGTGAAATCTGATGTAGTACGATTGGAAGTTCATGTTAAAATGTTACTGTCCCATTGAATACAGCTACCATAGATTAGATTTTTTTTTCCGCACCAAAATCTTGTTATTTCTCCGACGAATATCCGTTCTAAAATGAGTGGACCTCTTTTCGCTATTGAAGATGAAATACTGGAGAGCCATTCCGCTCTTACGTATTTAGTATGCAGTCTCAATCTTTCAGGGACGTTGTTTTACAGTATAATGTGTTTACAGATTCACATTTCGTGAGATTCTTTGATCAATGTTAATCTAAAGAATATTTAAGTTTATTTTGTAATAATAATATTTTAAAGATACACATCAACCATCTTAACGTAATATAACTTTCAGAAGCGCAAGTTTAGAAAATGCCTCAACATTAAACGCGTTACGACGTATCAGGAAAACAAACAATACTATCAGAGCAATCATTATCGGGTCTACGTTGAAGTAAAGCATTCATATTTTTGATATTTCATCACTTGATTGATAAAATATCAATGGGTTAGCAAACAGTGATAAAGTTACTGTTTATTGAGTGGTACTGTTTGTTACAGAACGAAGTAATAAGGTAATAAGTATTTTATTTTTATATCATATAATAATTTTTACTTTCGTATTTGTAAGGGAATGAAAAACATTATACTTACACCCACACCCACACATATACCAACAGGACCACCAGTTACAATGTGGTACATATATAAAATATAATAACACCCAAAAACACTGAATATTACGCTGAGAAATTGTGCAACTACCACTTCAAAGTCATGCCAGAGATGAGATAATAGATTGTGCTAATATCTCTGTTTTCAATGCTCGGAATTTTGAATTAATTAATTGCTTTTACGCATCTATGGCTCAGTTCGGGATTTTGTAAGGAAAAGGAACTGGAAACGAATCGTATTTAGCCTAAGTTGAAGTTACCATTCCGGCATTTGCCTGATATGATGGTGAGGATAGCTCTGCAAGAACTATTTTCTCATTGTTCGCCTAGTGATATCGAACCACAAACCTTCCGAATGGTAATCTAAAGCTATAACACCTTTTATTATTAATATGTTTGCTAGCTATATAATTTCTACCATCTCTGTTAACACTTTAGGTAAAATTCCTCTTAAAACTTCATTCCAACTTTAGCAAGCCCAAATTACATTATAATAATAATACGTAATCAATAAATATTTATATGCTCGTTACATCAACCTATTGACTGATCATTAAGTATATAACTTTGTAATCAGCAATAAACTGACCTCTTCTGTTACCTGACAGAAAATAATCTTAATAAATTACTCGAATTGTAGATATTAACATTTCCTTATCCAATGGATTTTACCTACCAAGAATATTAAACTTCTATAATCTTCATGTTTTAAATATGATATATTAAAGCACAAGTACAAACGACTAAAATGTTTTCTTCTTTGCAAATCAAATGTTGCTGTAATACAATAATGACATAAAAATGACTTAGAGTCTCGAGTGACGCTAAGAAACTAGTCTGTTAACGGCATTCACATATATGTAGGATATATACAGATAATTTCGGATCTAGCTAACTATAAGCCTAATTTTGATGCTTGAACTTTCATTTGAAAGCTCTTTACCATACTAAAACACAGAAAAATATTGAGTCGGTAGGAGCTCCCTGGGACTCCGTAGTTCGGTTCGAAAAAAGAAATTCAGAATTTCACATTTCTAGAGATAGCACTGGCCCCAGGCCATATAGGCGGCCGAAACGTATGGAACCGTAATCTACGCTTCAATACCTTTCAAACGGTGTATCACACGTCAAAATCGGTGAAGGGGTTCAAACGTTATGACTTTTTTATTAGCCCAATCACAGAATTTTCAAAATGATAGAAAAGAGCCTTTGTCATTGTATCTGTCTTTTTGATTTAGCAAAAAGATGATTGGTATCAGGGGTTTTGGGGGTCAATTGCGAGCCTCGTAGAGGCGAATTGATGCTTATGTTTTGAAAGGAGTTACTGTTTTCCAGATACAGAGCCTACCATGGTCCAAAATCGCCCTTTTGTATAAAGACTGTGCACTTTATTTTAATATGCAGCCTTACAAAATATGTGATATCAGTACAAGAACTCCTTCGGGGTAAACGAAAGAGTGACGCAAGAATTCTACTCACAAAAGAAGTGATATCCATTTTGCAAGTGACTTTCTTTGTGTCCCTATGAGGGAAGGGAGGATACTAAGTTTCTTAACTTTATTAATTTTACTACAAAGGAAAGAATTCCGCGATAATGACGACACAAAGAAAGTCACTCGCAAAATGGATATCACTTCTTTTGTGAGTAGAATTCTTGCGTCACTCTTCCCTTTACCCCGAAGGTGTTCTTGTATTGATAAATATAGACATCCTTAAATGTATGTTTCAAATTCGAATTGCAGTAAATAAAGTCTAATCCACTGGCTCAATGCCCATAGAAAAGTGTGGGAACAAAGTGCCACTCTAGGCAAATCTTCATGTTTGTATTATGTTAATATTGTGTTTAATATCTTGCAAGGGTCTACAGTAATTATTGTGGTGAAGTACTATTTTCTTCATATACTGTAGAATTTACATATTTGTAGTGTTATATCAAAGAATTTGGATTTTTAAAATATGAAAGCTGGTTCATTGCAAAAGAAATCTTGTCTGATTTCTCTGTTATTATGTTCACTCTGAGCACAAATATACATAATAACAACATTGTTTACTGTGCCAGAGATAATTCTTCTTTACCGATATTTAGTGATTTACTGTGAATTTAAATAGTTGCTATACAAAAACCTTACATTTGTTATAATATTCGGGTCAAAGTTATTCAAAAAATACTTTTATAAACAATTAAACCGTTTAAACTAGTCTTCTGGACCACAAACATACCAACGTGACCGTCTTACAGTTAACTGTAAAGCTTTCGTTTTTGTTTTCGACTACGCAAAACCCAGGTTAAAAGATACAAAAGTACATAGTTTGTCAGAAACATCGAAATACCTACAACTAATAGTAACATGTTACTTCCTCGTTGCCAGCAAACGCATTGTATAAACATAGGACACGATACAGTATGTCTGTTTAGTCATTTTATGCAGAGTTTGAGATTAATTCTGGACACACAAACTTTTCATTTTAATCTACTTTCTTCTCACTAATATCTGACGCTTCAGTGCATATACTGTGAAGCAAAACTTTATGATTAGCTTTTGTCTATGCTTTCGTTTCTTATCCTAAATGTAGAATATGAGTAGGTTGCTCCGATAGAGTTCTGTCTTATGTTGTCTGGCTATTTTCCTCCCTTAAAGTTATTTTTTCTGTTTCACTCCTTTTTCTGTTCACTTACGTTCAAAAGTCTTCTCGTTGTACAAACTAGATTGAAAAGACTGCTCGGCAGATTCTGATAGCATTTCCGAAAGTGATTTTCTCATTTACAGGAGCTACTGAAGCTGAGAAGTTGAAAGCCGAATACTAGTTTAGTTTTAATGCTTATGAATACAATAATAGTATTGATTTAGTAAAACATTTTAATAATATTTATCTCATTTTCATTGTAATAGGCAACAATGGATTTGAAAGGAAAAGTAGCGTTGGTCACCGGAGGTGCGTCAGGAATTGGCTTAGCTACAGCTGAAGAAATGTTGAAGGAAGGAATGAAGGTAAGAATAACAATTTGTTAACTAAAATTAATTCAGAGCAATTTGCTATATGAAATACTTATCCGTCACTTTGTTGATTAAACAACAGCGGATAAGTGGAAACGTTAAACATTTTTCTATAACTTCTGAGCATAATTTGCCATTTATTCTCATATTTATTAAATATTTATTTTATTTTCGTGGTCATATGTGTTTTTATTTTTATAAATATTTTTTGAGGGGTTGTTGGAAGAATGGCACGGGATGTTGAAAGGCAACTGATAAATAATTTAGGATCTATTGTGTAAGTCGCAGCTTGTGACAGGGTGATGAATAATCCTTAAAAGATAACTTTAGTACAGAATACATTAAAAAAAAACAGTTTGTGTTGTTTAAGTTGTGACCCAGAAATCATAAATAAAATTTCAGAAGTTGGTCATACCTACAATACATCTTCAATGATTAATCTTCTTTAGGCTTCAGCATTTTCCCTACCTTCTGCTTTTGCAAGCATCGTGGCTCTTTATCGATTTGAATTAAATGGTTGCAACTATTCAATCACCATCAATTTCTTCTTGTAATATTTTTAAGTTACAGAGACTTATATCGTTTTTCTCTTCTCTGTGTCACAATCATTGTGTCTATAGAAGGATGTCAATCTCATGGGATGTTCATTGTAAAATGTATATGCAAATATTCTTTCTGGTCTTATATATCTCGGTAGAGAAGATTTTAAAATGTTGATTTTTCGTTATTTTCTTCATAACTGTTTAAAATATAAACAAATATTCTCTGACAAGCAACATGGATATTCCCAAAAATATTCGGCATTTGAAGATCAATAATAACTAAGCATCAATTGCAACACAACTGTGTATAGTGTACCACCTGTTTTGTACTTACAATATAAGAAAATATTACGAGTGACCAACAGTAAGTCACAATAATAACAACATGGTCATGAATCAAATCTAGTAACGTAATGAAGGCTCTAGAGGCTTGCTAAACAAGAACACCAAACATTAGCTTGAGTTTGTAGCTGAAATTGTTATATTTAAAACAAGAGTGAACCGACCTATAATATTGTATAAATACTTTACCTTGTGTGGTGTTATATGTGTGTCTACAATCTTTCATTGTTTATAGTGCATAAGCGCGAGAACACGAAAACATGGCAATAGGGGTAAAAATAATCAAATTTGGACTAAACAAAAAGAGCGTTTGAAACTGGTGAGGCTTAAAATAAAAACACATTTCATGCTTTTCAAAGTCTTAGACGATATAGACTTGGATGTTCGCGAAATATTATAGAGCCCTAGAGCCTAATATTCTTTTCTCCATAGTGCAAGATCGAGGGGAGATCCTACTTTAGGGGGGATGTGATTAAAGTCGATTGATTACTATTCTGGTATCTGGAGCACAGATGAGGATTATTTAGACGTTATTGGGTAACGTTTGCACGCAATGATAATTATTAAATTCCTTGGTATTGGTGGCTACTTACAGTGTGATGATGTAAGTCCAATATTGCTGTAGTATATGTGGTTGGTCTGAGAAAGATGACAGTGGTCTCAAACCTCCCTTGACCGCAAAAATTTAACTGACAACAAACATATTCAAGATATACGGGGCTCCAAAGTAGTATGCTGTTCTTTAAGAGGTAAATAGAATTAAAAGGGAAGAGGACAAATGTAAGTAAGAAGGACGTGTTTTAAGAAGGAGAAAACTATTAAAAACTCTTGTATTCGCTCAATTTGAACTAGTTTCTTAAATAGTTTTAAGCTTGGCATACACGTTGGTGTTCCCCTTTTCCCTGGTTATCAAAAATTATTAAAACACGAGCCGAAGTATGACCACACCATTCAACTTCAGAATCAAAGTCAGATATATAGATTTTTAAATTTCGTTGCTGAAGAAGTTTGGTATAAGTTTCTTTGAGAGACGTATTATCCTTTCAATGCTTGTTTTTAATACCTTCTCCACTTTTGAAAGTATACAAATGACAAGTGTCTAAGAAAGAATGAAGATGAACATAAGGTTTTAAAAACGTAATTTATGGCTTTCACTGCAGTAGTAACGAAATTCGCCAAAACGTAATCCACAAATAACCACAGTTGTGGATATCGACAGGTACTTGGGAGACCATTTCTTCCTTAATTTATCCAAACCTATATTATTATCTTAGACACGGAAATATTAATAAAACAAATTGAATTATGTATACTTGATGCATTATTAGATGTACTGTAATACATAATATTTATTTTCTGCCATGTCATGTGGGAAATTAAGGTTTAGATTCATACAGCTAAGTGCATTTAATAAATAGGTGAGTTTAAAACGTATAAAACTTCATTAAGGATGCATTTCGTTTCTGCGTTGCCTAAAATATTGTAACTAGCTCTAGTTCATTATGTATGACTGCTTTTTATAGAAAACTTCGTTTATTGATATTTATGTGTGAAACGAGTCTCTACTGCTGTGTTTTCAATGACAAAATATGTGGACAAGTTAAATAGTACCATTAATCGGGTATGTTGATTTTCGCAATGTAACAATTGAATACCTCCAAATAAACCTCATGCACATTTGTTGTTTATATTGTGCAAAAGCGTGATTTTATCCTTAAGTGTGCATATTACTAGTAAGGTAATCGCAGTTAATACAAATTTTATCTGAATTATATCTCGTATGTACTAACAAACTGTGACTGTACAGATGTACATAAAATCCAATAATATTTGTAATCATATTGTTGACGATCCGTGTAAATTACTATTAAATAGTATTAACAATGCATTTGAGCTTTCTTTCACACTACTCATATTACAAGGACTCTATGTGGGAGCCACATATGACCCGACAAATGCGCACAGGATAATACAACCCTTGTAAAAACACACCAACATTAATGTAACCATTCATTCCCGAAATAATACACACGTCAATGGTTAATTTGGTCCCCTATGTTATCTTCGATTGCAGAAAATGCGAAATGACGACAACTCGTAAGAAATATGTGCCTGCAAAACCAGTTCCACGGTGAAAAGAACGTACAATTACCGACCTCCAAACCTCAAAGACAATAATATTCCACAGTAACCAAAAATTGTTACTGAAATATTGTTGTTTCTCTCTTGCAGCAATACTCCTGTGGAGAGATTATTTTCTCTCAGGAACTAGACCTACATATGGGAGAAGGAGAAGTAGTAAATGAAAATTGAGTCCATTGAGCCATTTGTAAAAAAGTATGCACTAGTATTACATTTATGGTAGTTGCAGTACATAAGTCATGTCATTGTAAATGGATTGAGTTTTATTTAAGACATGTAGGTAACTTTGACTCAGGTCGTTTATACCATTGATAGCCCAGTCTAATTATTAGTATTCCAACGTTTACGTATCTCCATAAACAGCATGAAAAAACGATCACTTAATCCAACATGCTCTCTGTGACTGTTGCTTGCTGAATTTTCCACCCCTGTTCTACCACATCACTTGGAAGAAGAAGGACGAACACCATGTTCTTCAAATTTGAGCATAGAACAAAATCGCCGGGGCTACTTATCGGGGATGTAGGGGGCCATTTCACCATACATTGGATGTTTCGTGTAGACAGCGGTTAAGCGGTGGTCTATTTTTATCTCCTAACATTATGGTGATAGCGTGGCGGGTCTTGTCTAATTAGAAAACAAAGTTATCAATTTCAATGTTTAACAAAAATAGTCCAAACAATTCTGCACCGTCTCAAGGAATGAATGTTCCATTATATTGAGTTTTTCAAAGACAAAACAACCGTACAGTTTGTGTACTGAGACATAGGACAAAACATTAGGTTAGTTGATTCACGTTTGTGTTCAACAATTTCATTCAATTGTACGTGTTTACACTGCCACTTAAATAAAATTTTTGCTTCAACCCTGAAAGTTACCAACCACAAAATCGGATCTGCTCTGCTGCAATTCACACCAAAAATGGTATTGAGTTTTGTGGTCGTGCTGCTTTTACATTTGAATTAGTATTCTCTATGGCCTCAATCATAACTTTCACGCAAATCACTCCACACAGTCACTACTGGCATTTGCAGGTAACGGGAAGCTTTGCTTGCAGATTTTGTTGGACTGCTTATAGATGCTTGGCTTCTTTCGCTTACACTTGGTCGATAACTTCTTTCCTTCGTGCACAATTAAATATTTGCTATAATGGACAAGTTTAGATGCGTGAATTTTTGTTATGCAGTTTTAAACTTATTGTTTTATTCTAGACTTCGTACAGCAAAAATGTAATCATTTTTTTTTGGATGCCATTATACTCTAAGCTACATAAAGAAACATTATAGGGAGGTGAATTGCGTATGTGATATTCGCGGACTCTTAATTTGCTAAAATCAAACTCATTTCAATCAATATGAACATTCACATGCATTCAGTTTGGAACTGAACGAATGAGGAGCAGTTATCGAAAACAAATCAGACGACAAAAAGTGTCATTGAACACTTACCACCTCAATCGTAATATCCAAAAGTGTTATTACATATATTCCACAAGGAGATAAGACGATGTATCCGATATTCGAAGAAGTTTCTGGGCTGTCGTAGGAACCACATTTTTATCAAGTCACCGACTCCTGCGTCCGAAGCCCACCGACACCCAGGAATGTTTCTCTTCAACACTAGAAAGATGAAGAAATCATGATCGGTCGGTATTTCTGGACATGACATGAGTAATAACATCAAAAGTAATGACACGATTCAATTTTCCTGAGCAAACATCGTCTTGCAGTGATTACATGCTATTTACTAGCTTCCATTTCTGATATTGAACGAACACACGAATGGCTAGTTTCACTTCTAACACAACAAACATACGACTGGTGTGTAAGTGGAAATTGTTACTGTGATTTTCCGAGTCCTTAACTGAAACCAGTACCCTTATCAAACCCCAGTGTTACCATTTTGCACGCCATACGCTTTATCGGATAAGAACGTTTTAGACTGGGTAAAGACCATCGGCATATAAGAAAAAAAAACTTCTTCAAATATATTATTTCCCAATTGGATCAAGGTGTTAACAGTTTTGGAGATTAGTTTTGAGGTAATAAAATGTTAAATCACACCATTTTCATTTACTCCACCTCCTTGATATGACAGATTCGTGATTATAATGGTTTCACGTTCAGATTATTAGTGCCCATTTTTAAAATTGTTTGTAGCCTAATTGCTCTCCTTTTGTTCTTGGTTTCAAGTTTCATGTAAAGTTTTGTCTGCTAGCTCTAGTTTTGATACAGCCTCGAATATTTATCTCCTGATCAGAAGGAGATAAACACAGTTTCTCCAGGACTCAGACAAACACCACAAGTATGAGATGTCTGGCGCTAGAGAACTAAATAGTCCGTAAAACACTGGCGAGATGCATAAATAAATGTTGAACAAGTTGGTTTTGTGTCCTAATCAATCTTGTATGAAATGTTTCTGACATAAACTGGCGTGCAAACGTAAAGGGAAAACTGAAAAGTTTTATCTATAAAAGCTTTATTTTTTTTTAATTTTAAAAGACAGTAAAGCGTTAAAACAAAATAGTTTAAGACGAACAAGAGTTTTAACGAAGTAACATGATTTTGTATAATTCTTCTGATCAGAATTTAAACAGGAATATTTAAATACCTAACTGAAACAAAGACGTCATAATGAAGCTAAAACCGAGGGTAAAGTTACTGAAGCGCAGGGCGGGATTTACCACTAGGTCGACTAGCCCCAGGACTAGGGGTGAAACTTTCACAGGGTCGCACTTTAGAAAGAATACTTAGAAAATGCTTTTCAAAACGCAAGAGGAAAAAATATTTAACCAAAAACATCAAGGACCATGTACTGAGAGTGCCAAAGGCCATAACATTTGATCCGGGTAACCCCTCGTACATGACTGACTTCAGGTAATTTAAAGTTAGGTCAATTTGCATTAGAAATAGTAAAACTAATATTCGTTAATGCTGTTTATTCCTTTGTTGACCTTTGTACACAGCAATAATAATTTTTAGTCCTCAGGCGGATCCGACTAAAATTGTCGATGTGTGGAAAAGTTATTTCGACAAACTTCTTAATGTACACAGCGGGGAACAAACAGAGGAATTTGAAATCCATACCGCAGAACCGTGGATTCTCGAACCTAGCGAGATCAAGATCGAAATGTCGGTTAAGAAATTGAATAATTTCAAATCACCAGGAATAGACAATATTCCAGCTGAATTAATTAAAGCGGGAGTAACGGCACTAATCAAGGAACTACATAAACTGTTAAGTGCTGTATGGAGAAAGGAGGAGCTCCCAAAGGAATGGAAAACATCAATAATTGTTTCGATTTACAAAAAAGGCGATAAGTCGGACTACAAAAATTACCGCGGAATCTCGTTACTTCAAACCTGTTATAAGGTATTAAGTAATATTCTGTTAACACGCCTAAATGTATACGTAAATGAAATAATTGGAGATCACCAATGTGGATTTAGAAGAAATAGATCCACGGTAGACCAGATTTTTGCCTTAAGACAAATTTTGGAGAAGAAATGGGACGGTTCATCAGCTATTCATTGATTTTAAGAAAGCATATGATTCTATCAAAAGGGTAAAGTTATACAGTATCTTGATACGATTTGGAATTCCGAAATAAATTGGTTCAACTAGTGAAGATGTGTCTCAGCGACCACATAAGCAGAGTACGGATAGGTAATAATAATATGTCAGATAGTTTCAAGATTCGCAACGAATTGAAACAAGGCGATGCCTTGTCACCACTACTGTTTAACTTTGCGTTAGAATATGCGATTTTAAAAATTAAAGGGGACAAAAAGGAACTATCATTGAATGGTTTGAATTAACTGTTTGTATACGCGGATGATGTAGATTTAATAGGGGACGATATAGACGCACTACAAAGCAACACCGATGTCTTAGTAGAAGCGTGCGATGAGATAGGTCTACAGGTAAACACAGATAAAACAAACTACATGATAACAAGCCGAAGCACAGGGAATGAAGGAATTAAGAACATAAGAATTAGGAATGAGGTCATAGAGAAAGTAAACAAATTTAAATACTTGGGAGCATACGTAACAAGCAAAAATGAGGTCACGGAAGAAATAAAAGTCTCTTAGTATCGGGGAACGCATGTTTCTATTCAGCCCAAAAACTTCTAACATCGTGATTAATATCAAGGAAATTTAAATTAAAAATATACAGAACGGTTATTCTGCCAGTAATACTGTACGGTTGCGAAAGTTGGAGTACGACCCTAGCAGATGAACATAAATTACGTGTATTTGAAAATAAGGTTTTGAGAAAGATATACGTGCCGAAACGGGACGAGATGACTGGAGAGTGGAGGAGACTGCATAATGAAGAACTCCACGGACTGTACGATTCACCAGATGTTGTAAAAATAATGAAATCGAGACGACTAAGGTGGGCAGGCCATGTAGCTCGGATGGGGGAAAAACGAAGATTATATTCTATCCTGGTTGGAAGTCCGGATGGAAAGAGGTCATTGGGAAGATCGAGACGTCGTTGGGAGGACAATATTAAAAGAGATCTTCGAGAAATAGGTGTTCGTGATGAAAACTGGCTTGATACTGCCCAGGATAGAATCCAATGGCGAACGTTTGTTACTGCGGCGATGAACTTGCGAGTTCCATAAGCCATAGAGTTAGTTAGTCAATGCTATATGTAGGACGTAGTAGTCATGTATAACCCTGCCAATGGGCAACAGGTACTTTGTGTTGAAACACTCGCTAATAATTTACACTAGAGTTTTTGAATATGAGAAAAACCAAACTGTCTTTTCCTAAGATGTCTTTTCGGCTCCGCAGTGAATAGGAAGCGTGTGTTCGAATCCTTCTGCCGACCGTCCTCACTGAGGTTTTCCAGCTTTCTTCAGTTTCCCCACACGAACGTCAGCATGGTTAACTAAGATATCGGCCGCTGTCCTCCAATACCCTATCTCGGTCTGATAAAAAGATGGCTAAAGACCTTTTTTTTTTTTTTAAATATCCTAATCTTCCTTCTATGACAGTAGAAAGAAGCCTTAATTCTCTCTCTAACTTCTTCAGGAGAAAAATATTCACGGAGATGTATTCAACGTTGCGAATGGGTTCGAAGTTTTGCTTTCTAGTTCAGTCGTATTAGGGTTTTAACTGGAAATAATTCCCTAAGAGGGAATATTTCGCATCAGTGTAGTACTAGTACCAAGTGACAACATGTAAGAAAAATCAACACTTGTGCATGCTGTGATATGACCGCCATCTTGGAAAATAGCGTCATATCTCGGTAACCGCTGGAAATATGAAAAAAAAAAAGGTTTAAACAAAATTTAAATATTATAAAGTAATACATATATTTGGTTATTATAACTTTTATCCTATCTCTTAGGGTTTCCAAGAACACGTAAATTAAAAATAATAAAATTGGATATATATATATATATATATATATATATATATATATATATATATAT